>PVJA010039747.1:0-18937 GCA_004027025.1 Myocastor coypus | reverse complement strand
AAAAAAAAAAAAAAAAAGCTTTGAGAAGATTTTGTGGCCCAGCAGGATGGCTCAGTGGTCTAAAGCGCCTGCTTAGGAAAGCTTAGGCGGCTGCAGGGACAGTGGTTCAATCCCCGGCACCAGGCATCACATGCTGCGCCAGCCCTGCCCTCAGGGCAGGCTGAGCCAGCCATAAAAATGAGTGAATAAACAAACAAAGGTTCTGAAACAAGAAAAATAAAATAAAATAAAGGCCATTCTGGACTACATGGTGAGACCCTGACTCAAAAAGACAACAATAAAAAGGAAAGTGAAAGCCAAGCTGCCCCTGGAGACACCCTCCCTCCGACACCCTGGCTCACGTAGTGATCTGGGACTCCAGGAAGATGAGGATGAAAACCAGCAGCGCAGGCAGCGCTGAGGCGAACATCATCCACATAGGGAAGTGGCTGTACAGGCCCAGCGGGTGGATGACCCAGCCCCGCGCCGAGGAATTGGACACCTTGAGGCCGTCGGGCACCGAGAGTTTCTGCGGGAGGCAGTGGAAGCGGGAGGAGGCAGAGGCTAGAGCTGGGGACCCCTAAGCCATGAGCTTTCTCTGCACCCCATCGCTGCGCCAAGCCTTTTGTGCCCGCCTCGCTCCCAGCCTCGTGGCGCAAAAGAGGCCCAGAGATGCTACGGACTTTGCTCGGGTCACACAGCTCTCGGTGGCAGCGCTAAGACCCATCCATGGTCTGCCGGGCTCAAAGCAGGCTCCCTGCCCAAGCCAGGGAGATGCAGGGGCCGGCGTGATGAGCTTGGGGCTCCCCTGCCAGGCAGCTACAGTATGGTGGGGACTGCGTGGAGGTGGGGTGTGGGGAGGGTCACCTGAGTGTAGGTGTCCTGGACGAAGTAATCTACCAGGACCATGATCAGGATGGAGATGGGGACCCCAAAGTCTCCGATGACCCGGCGCAGCTGGGGAGATGCAGGATAGGAGATGAGCGGCCCTGCGCCCTGCTCACCCCATGAGCTGACCTCAGGGGCCCCAGCATGGGTATCGGGTCCTAACTCTGTGCCCCCTGCCTCCTGGGAGCTGTCCCCGCCACCCACTTGGCCCCAGTCTCTTGATGCCGAGGGGAGGCACACTCAGCAGGTTTGTGGGTCCAGAATGATGAAAGATGAGGGGCTGGGAACCTGGGGGTGCAGCTGGATGGGGACAGGGCCGCAGGCAGGGATGAGGCCTGGGGCGCTGACCTTGCCAGGAAAGTAGGAGCTATTCTTGAACTTGCGCAGCGTCATGGCGAGGATGAAGGTGCTGGCCATGAGCACCAATGAGAAGAGGGCTGTGTTGGGCAGGGGCCCCTGAGGCTTGGTCCCCTTGGGCATGGAGTGGTTGTATCTCTGCTGCAGCGGATGGTCCTGGAAGATCTGCACCAGAAAACTGAGGTAGGCTCCCTCCGGGCTGGGCAGGGCTGGGAGAGAGCCCCCGAATCTCCCCTGCACCTTGATCCGCCCATGCACCGCTCCACCACCCACCATCCAACTACCCGTGCCCCCCCCCCCCCCCCCCCCCCCCCCCCCCCCCCCCCCCCCCCCCCCCCCCCCCCCCCCCCCCCCCCCCCCCCCGCTCCCCGCATAGCGCCTTTCCCCTATCCACTTTCTGCTACAGCTGGCATAGTAGCAGGGTAACAGAGGGGCTCCTAGAGCTTGGCCTTCAGGGGTGAACCTTGGGGCAGGCATGGGTGCCTGGGCCTCAGGGCCGAGTGGACACGGGTGCGACCCTGGGTGCGGGGCCTCTGAAGGCCGGAGGGCAGAAGCGAGGCCTGGGGGTTCTCAACGGGGCTCCCGGGGCTGGGCCTGCCCAGCATGTGCTGGGCCCTGGCTCCATTCCCAGCACTGTGAAATAAACCAGTAGGTAGAGAAACGTCTTCGAAGAGCTGGGGGCGGCAAGGTGCTGCACCTCTCCGCCCTTGCAAGTGGGGACGGCATGCAGGTGTGGCACTGTCAGAGGCAGACAGGACGTGGACTGAGTACCTGAGGGCTGAAGGCTGCGGGCACTGTCTCAGGGCCCACAGAGCCACTCCCTTGCCATGTGCCACGTGCTTAGCTGCCCCCTGGATCTCAGCAGGGCGCGGCTGCCCTGCATGCACAGCGGCGTTCTTCTCCTGAGCCACCGTCTGCAGCCGCCGCGACAGCACCGGGTCCTCACAGCCTGCGTGCAGACCACGTGGGCCACGATCGGCCACGCCCACGGGGTCCCATGCTGCACCCACCTGGATCACCTTGGCGAAGGTCTCGTAGATGAAGATGAGGGAGATGAGGATGGAGAAGATCTCCTGGGTGTATCGGGAGATGAAGCGCACCAGGAAGCTGCCCTCGAAGGCCACCACCAGGAGCACCAGCAGGATGAGCCAGAAGCCGATCCAGGCGCGGCCCACGATGTACTCCAGGCCGTTGCTCTCGCAGAACTGGGGGTGGAGGGGCGGGGCTGTGGTCAGCACTTGGGGCTCGGGGCGCAGGGCGGTCCATGGGGTGGGGCAGGGCGGGGCAGCTTACTGTGAAGAAGGCGTCCTCGAACACCAGCAGAGGCCCCGAGAAGCCGACCACCAGCAGCGGCTGCGCGGCCAGCAGCGCGAAGAGCACGCCCTGCGCGGCGGTGGAGATGAGTAGCTCCGACACCCCTATCTGGTTCCCGGTCTTCTCTCCTGCGCGGCAGCAGTGGTGCAGATCAAGGTTGAGGGGTGACTTCCGGGGGTCAACAGAACGAGGGACTGGGGCCGAGGGCCACAGGGAGCCGAGGGATGGCAGGTGAGGGCTACTGACCCAGGAGGCCACCAAATGTGATGGTGGGGGACAGAGCGGCGAAGTAAATGAAGATGACGGCAGCCAGGACCTGGGGGCTCAGCGCGTCGGTGATGTCACTCAGGTAGTGGGGGTAGCGGCGCCGGATGTCACGCACCAGGCCCCCGAAGAGCCAGCCTGTCCGCTGCAGAGGGTCGTCAGGGCCGCCGGGGACGCCCGGCTCGCCATCGAGGTCTGTGGGAAACAGTGGAGAGGTCAGGGGCCAGCGGGAGGGGTGCGGAGTGGGACCTGGGCTAGGGCAGGTAGGTCCTACCCAGGCTCTTGTAGAAGCCGGGGTCTGGCGGTGCAGGGCTGGGCAGGTAGCGCCTGCGGAGCAGCTCCTGCTGGACGGGTACCAGGCCGAGCAGGGCCTGCTCCGACGGGGCGTCTGTGGGCGGCAGCACCAAGCTGCAGTCCAGGAAGCTTTCCAGGGAGCGCACCAGCTCGCTGCGGCCCTGAGCCAGGTAGGCGTCCATTCGGAAGACCTGGGTGCAAAGCAGCAGCGTCAGGATCGGGGATGCAGCAGGGCCTCCCAGACCAAACCCTCCAACTGGATTTTGTCCTGGGTTTCAAAGGGGGTGGACCGGAGCGGATCACAGCGGGGCTGGGCCACCCAGTAGGACGGGGTCCGGCGGGCCCGGGGGCTGCGGGCAGGGCCCTGAGGTGAGTGGCAGCGCCTCACCCTCTCTGACATGAGGGTGGCCACCGCACGGCCGAGCTGCGTGTAGTCGGTGTGTGGCGCCTCTGGCCCTAGCAGCACCACGAGGAAGCGCACGGGCCGGGGCAGCTCCATATCCTGTAGCTCTGTCGCCTCGTGCAGCCGCACGAAGGCCAGCACCGGCTGCTGCAGGAAGTCGGCGAGGCCTGTGGGATGGAGGTGGTTGAGGGCTCAGCTGAGAGAGGGCCGGCGGCAGGCGGCAGGCAGGGGTGGGGCCTGGCTCTTACCCACGAGCACCAGGGCGGACTCCGCAGCCTCTGGGATCTTCTCCAGCAGTGCAGACGGCAGCTGCGCCCCGGGGTCCCCCTTGGCCTGTGGAAAGCCATGGCCTGATCCTTCCCTCTCTTCTCCCGTGGGCCTGGCCGGTCTCTCCCGCTCCCCACCAGGGCCACACCTGCTCACAGAAGAGCTGCGTCTCCAGCGAGGGCTTTGGGGACAGCAGAGCCTGGCGGGGATCCCCAGAGCGCGTCAAGATGGCCGGTGTCACGCCCTCCAGGGCCTCCAGGTCCTGGGCGTGGCTGCGGGACACACAGAGCTTAGGAGTTTGTTCGGTGCAGGCTCGTGGGGACACCTGTGCAGGTGTGGAGTGGGACTTCCAGCCACCAGGCAGCTGGGAGAACGGGCCTTTGGGCCAGGACACGGTGGGTGTGTACGACGGCCTTGCCCGGCGGTGCAGGGGCCTGAAGAGGCCATTCCCTGGGCACCAGCAGCCTCTAGTGCTAGGCATGGCACCTGGGCAGCCTTCGGGGGGAGGGGGAGCCACAGTGGAGCCGTGGGGGCCATGCGCCCGTGCCGTCTACAGCCTGGAGGGCAGGGGCTTGGGGCCGGGCAGACACCTGCGTTTGAGCAGCAAGGCCCGCTGCAGAGGCTCCCGGTCTTCAGGCCGGATCCGCTCCTCATAGATCAGCCCATCGAGCAGCACGTCGACCACGCCAGCCATGGAGTGCTCCCGCAGGTCCAGGAGGACAGCAGCTGTGGGAGGAGCGGGTGGGGTGAGCGGGGTCCCAGCAGTGCCCAACACCGTCCCGGCACCTGCAGGCTCACCCTTGGCAAAGGCGCGCTGCAGCTGTAGGAGGCTCCAGAAGGTGAGGTAGGGCACATGCGGGCGGCCCCAGGCGCCCTGCGGCCCCACGTTCTCTTCTACCCGCAGCCAGTGCGCCACCTCCGCCCACTGCAGCTCTGCATTCTTCCTGTCCATCACCAGCTCCTGCAGCTGCACGTAGACCTGTGGCAGCAGATGAGCAAAGCCTGGCCGGGGCAGGAGGAGGAGGACGGGGGCCACTGCCCCCACCTCCTCCCAGCTCTTGCCCTGTCTAGGAGGTGCCTGGGGTGAGAGCGAGGCCAGTGCACTGGAGCCACCGGCCCCCGGCTGCTAAGTGGGTTCTGGCATCCGGGCAGCTTGCCCCGTTGGTGCCAAGGTTGCCGAGTGCCCCGGCCTTCAGGCACTCACAGGGACCAGGGTTTGGCAAACAGCAGCCCTGGGGCTCCCAGAAGCAGCCCTGGTCCCGAGTGGGGTCCCCTCCCCTGCACCCATCACCCCTGCTCCTCCCCATCTGTCTGTGGGTCCCTGGGGTGATGTAGGCCCCGGCAGGGCTGGCTGGGGACCTCACCTCCTGGGTGCCTGGCTCTGGCTTGGTGGATGTGTAGTCTGTAGATGCAGGCTCTGTGTCAGGAAGAGCTGAAGGCCCAGAGGCTGGTCAGGGCCGTCCCATGCCACACACCCCCCCCAGCCCTGCGGTCCCCACTGTGAGCCTCGGAAGTGCAGGCCTGCTCACCACCCACCCTTCCTGGGGCCTCTGGCTTTCCCACCCCACACAGGGCCTTTGGGAGGACCCCAGCCTCCCTGAGGTCATTGGAAAGCGGTCTTTGGGCTGCGATGCTCAGGCCATGCCGGGGTCTCCTCCTGCCCACCTCCAGAGTAGACTCCCTCTTCTTCCCACCTTGAGACCCAACCAGTGCCAGGCAGGTCCTCTGTGCATCGCCCGGGAGCCGAGGGCGGGGTACACCTCTTATAGCCCCACTTCAAGCCCAAGTGCCAGCACTCAAGTGCTGTTGACAGTAAACAGGTCCCCACCCACCCGCCCGCCAGCCGGGCTCCCCACCGAGACCTTGGGCGGGCAAGAAGAGAGCTGTAGCCCTTGGGTTCTCTGCTCAGGCCCCCCGGGCCCCCTTCAGCACTGCAGCCCCCCAGACAGAGTGACAAGCCTAGTGGGTCATGTGCCCAAGAGTGGGCTCGGATGGCCAGGGTGGCTGCAAGTCACACCTTGACCCTCGGGAAGGGGCCCTGCGGTAAGTGACTGCCCCCTTCTGTCCTCATTTCAAACAAAGTGCTGTTTACCCTTCAGTCGGTGTGGCCATTGCGGGGCGCCTGGGGCAGGGCTGGCTCACCTTGGGGCTCCTCCACCTGGGGCTCAGGGATGCCCAGGTCCTCATAGTCCTCCAGGTCCAGCGCCTGCTCCAGCTCCTCCTCGCCCTCGGGGATGTCCAGCACTTCTGCCCCATTGCTCTGCAAGGGGCCCGCCAGCCTCTCTCCATTTTCCTCCTGTGGGGAGCCGTAGTCTCAGCCCTGGCCGCATGTGCCCCGAGCCGCAGGAAGGCGGGGGTGCCTGACACCCACCTGCGGGTCCCCCATGGCGCTGTCCTGCAAGTCCATTTGTCCGTGGAGGGCTGGGCCCCAGCATAACCCACGCCGAGGGTCCCTGCAGGGGTAGGTGGGGGCTCAGCCAGTCCTCTGGGGTCCCCCAGGCCTCCGTAGTAGGGCCCCACAAGGTGGCAGAGCTCGAGGGGTGTCTGGTGGAAGCTGGGGAGGGCTCTTTCCCTGCTTCCAGCGGTACCCTGTCTTTTCCTGCCTATCCCCAGGCCTCACTGACCCTGTTCCCCTGTGGTGCCTGAGCCTGTCCCTCTTTGTGCCCTCTGCCGCCCTGCTGGCTTCCACGGGGCTCTGGAGCTTGCCCAGAGCTGTCTGGCCCAAGGGCCTTGGCCCTGCCATTGTGCACCCCTAGAGATGTCCCTCAGCCCCTGCAGCCCGGCTGCTCTCCATCACTAGACCCTCACTGCCCAGGGCCACTCTCAGGCTTCTGCTCTATGTGGGCCTCTGTGTGCTCCCCTCAGTGCCAGCCCGTGCCTGGGTGTCCCCCCACCCTGAGGTGCGCAGGACATAGCTCTCTCTCTTTTTGAGACAGGGTCTCGCTATGCAGTTCAGGCTGGCCCTAAACTCACTTTTGTAGCCCAGGCTGGTCTCAAACTCCCACTGATCCTCCTGCCTCAGCCTCCCAAGTGCTGAGATTACAAGCGTGCGCCACCACGCCCGGCTCAGGACATAGCTCTCGACTCTGCTCTGGCCCTTGGTCACCTTCGACTCAAGACTTTGGTCTGGGGCCACCTGGCTTTCACTCAGGTGGCCTCAGCAGTGTCCCAGGTGCCCACACCCCACCATTGGGGCCCACTGGGGTCTCAGGTCTGCTCTGGTAGGGACGGTCATTGGAATCCAGGGTCCCGGGCTAGTTCCCTGCCATGGTGGGGAGGCCAAGGCTGCCCTAGCCTGTCCCCGTGTCCTCATGATCTGACAGCAGCAGAGCTTTCCCAGGCCATGAGGTCACCCACCAGGGCCTCAGGGGTTCACCCAGCCACGACTGATGTCACCCAGTGCAGCCTGGCCTTGCTGGGGATGATAAGTCCATCCCAGCTGTGTACAAACACCTGGCAGCCACCGGCCGGGCAGATAAGGGTGCAGTCTGGAGCCCAGGCATGGAGCACAGCTGGGAAGAGGCTGATGACAGGGGCAGCATAGCTCCCTGGTGCACAGGACCCATGGGTGACCACCCCACGCACCCCGCAGCTGGGGCCCCTGATCTCTCTGCACCCTAAACCACACAACCGAGCACTACAGAGAGCAGGCCTGGCTCACCGCGGAAGAGCCAGGGGCGAGAGGCTCCGGGGTGGGTGACGTCCTGGAAACTACGTCTAGCACTGACCCTGGCCTGAACCCTGCATCCTAACCCCCAAGCCGGAACCATAACCCTAAGTGGGCATCCTGAAGCCTAAACTCTAACCATAACCACAGCCCCAGCCATAGATCCTAAACCCAACCCTAATCCTGCCCATAAACCCTAAGCCCTAACCCTAACCCTGGTCGTAAGTGTAAATCCTAACCCGAAATGCTAACCCTAGTCCTAACCCTAATTGAGCAGACCCAAGCCACATTGCTCACCTCTTGGGAAGAGGGGAAGAGGGCCTGGCTGGGGTCCAGTTAGGTGATAGTGAGACGGCAGGCAGACTGCATGCTGCAGGCCCCAGCCCTGCCTGTATTTTGGGGGCGCCCGGGGCTACATCCCCAGCCAAGTCTCACGAAGTCATAAACTCTCCAGGCTGGGCTTGAACGTGTGACCCTCCTGCCTCTGCCTCGCGGAGTGCTGGCATGGCAGCGTGTGCCTTGACACCGGCTGAGACCCTCCGCTCACTAACCCCACGCCGGGGCACAGGCCTCGCTCTCTCCCGCATAACCGGGGAAAGCTTTGGACTCCGACCGGTGCCTATGGGGCACCTCAGGAGGGTTTATGTGCAGCGCTTGGCACTGTTCCGGCCAGCAAGTGTGGCACCATGCTGTCACTAGCTCTGCCACTCTGGCTGCTGGTAGATGGCCACCCGTCCAGGTTGCCTTCGCTCCCCACGAATTCCCCTGAGCTGTGTCCTTCCCTGCCTTCGGGGCTTCTGTCCATCCAGACCCCTAGGCTGGGCCCAGCACCGGCCCAGCAAGGTCCCAAAT
The DNA here is from genome assembly GCA_004027025.1 of Myocastor coypus. Lineage (NCBI taxonomy): Eukaryota > Metazoa > Chordata > Mammalia > Rodentia > Myocastoridae > Myocastor > Myocastor coypus. The sequence goes on along the minus strand of PVJA010039747.1, from coordinate 10,652 downwards.
GGGAAGTGGTCCTGGCTGATATCCAGCCTCCTGAGGAGAGGCTGGGGTACCCGAGGATCCCTACATGTGGAGGGGTGAGACAGAATCTGGGGGAGCTGGGGACCCAGCCCAGGCATGGCTGTGGCAGTACCACCCCCTCTTTCCCCACGAATGGCAACCAGCACCCTGCACCCGCCGTTCCAGCCCCCTTCCCTGCACCTGTGTGCCCAGCGCACCTGCTCAGATCCTCGGGGTCCCTTGGCCAGGTCCCACACTGCTGGGTCCACCACCAGCCTCACGCACAGCTGCTCTGACCGCAGCCCGCCCAGTGCCGGCCTGGCTCCCCTCCCAGCCCCTGCCCTGCCCTCCTGGCCCGAAAGGCAGTGTTATCTCCCAGCTACATCTGGCCAGCGAGAATGGGCCCCACCCTTTGGGGGCACTACGGTGCCCCAGGGTGCCTGCCCTGCACCCCCGCTCAGTGCTATGGGGATGGCCCGGCAGCCTCTGTCCTCCTCCAGGGTCCCCCGCGCTGGCCTCCCCGTCCAATGGCACCTACTTTTCACTGCTGCCGGGGCCCTGCTGTCTCCAGAGCCAGTCCTGAGTTCTGAGGTGCTGGTGCTCGTCACCCCGAAACAACGCCAGGTCAACGCAAACAACGTCCCCACACGCGCTGGGGCGCACAAAGCCCCAATGTCTGGGCACACTGGGTCCTCTGTGGGCGCCCAGCCCAGCCCTGGGGATAGAAGGGCCGCGTTCCCAGCCCGCTGCACCTCCCACACCCCCGTGGGACTGGCCCTGGCTCCTGGTGGCAGCGCTCCTGCCCCTGGAGGATGAGGAGGAGCCGGATGGTGGAGGTAGAGGAAGATGGGGGTTCTGGCCAGGACTTGGGCTCCTGCAGACAGTGGCTATGTACCTGGGACAGGCAGTGGGACGCAGCCCCGAGGTCCTGGCCAAGGACCCAGAACCCTTGTCACACACAGCACCTTTCTGCAGGTCCTGGGTAGCAGGGGTCCAGGCGGCACCTGCTTCCTACAAGTTGCCTGTCTTATAGGACTGACTGGAGCACAGAGCTGGGTGACGGTGGCCCTGTGCCCTGTGGTCTGAGCCTTGATCCCCCAAGGTGGCAGCGCTTCTGGGTCCTCACTCCTTCCCCACAAGAACAAGGACGAGGGTCAGAGGGTGGGGATCTGCGGGGTGGGGGGAGCTGCTCCCTGTCTCCCTGCCAGCCAGGGCTGGCACTTTGATGGCCCTGATGGTCCGTGCCTCCTGTGGGATCTATCCGAGTGTCCCTGGGCTGTAGCCATGTAAGACGGCCCACCCACGAATCTGCTCCTCCAGGCTTGAGCGCTGCCGTCGAGGGGCTGAACCTGTGTGGGGTGAGGACCCTGCCCTGACAGCACCCGTTCCAATGGCTGGAGATAGGCCTGGGCCACCGGCCCCAGGAGCCGGGTGGGAGGCCAGGTCTGGCCAGGTGGGCCCTGGGATCCTGCGGCATCCCCAGGGGCTGTAGTTTTCTGCATTCCTGGGGCCAGGCACCCAGAGGGAGACCTTCCCAGAGCTGGCCCTGGACCCTGAGGAGTGAGCCTGGGCAGGCCACCTCCACTCCCTGGTCCTCTCCTTTCTCTCTGGGATGGTGACAGGCAGGCAGGTGCCCCAGGGATGGTAAGGGAGGGGACTGTGTCCACCTTCAGCAGCTCCTTGCACAAGGATAGGGAGGGACAGCTTGGAGCCCCCTGGAGGATGGTGAGGGGTGACAGCCCTGAGTGGTGCCATGTCCCTGTGCCCACCTGAGCCATGATGGCCTTGCTGGCCTCCACCCTGGACCCTGGTGTCCCCCAGGCTCCCAGCCTCAGTGGACCCTGGAGAGTTGGAGGAGCATGTCCCCAGGGTTCCCTGCCAGCTGGGGCATGGCAGAGGAGGGGACACAGCCCCATGGCTGGCTGATGGCCCTGGGCTCTGGGCCATTCGTCCTGTCTCAGGCTTGTGCCTGCTGTCCCCAGCCAGTACCAACCTAGCCCAGGCAGTGGCTACGACCTTCAAGGCTCGGTGCCTCGGATCCTGCCCAGCTCCTGCTGGCTGCCTCTCTGGAGCGTGACAGGGCCCAGCCCTTCTGGGCTGACCCAGCCTGTCTTGGCCCCCTGGCTCCCTGCACCACCTGGATGCCTAGTACCATACAGGCTCCATCTTCCTGAGCCCTCAGCTACTCTGTCCCTGCATCAAGGGCAATCAGGCCAACTGTGCACAGTGTGGCTGCTTGAGCTCCGGCCATCACTCACTGGTCTCAGCCAATAGGAAGAACAGAGAGTGAAGGCTGAAGGCCTCCCCAGCAGCCAGGCTCATCCTAGCTGCTCAGGACACGGAGGCAGTAGGATCACTAGAACCCAGGAGTCCTAGTGGGCCAAGCTAGGCCGGGGAGCAGGCGCCTCTTACAGAGGAGTTAGTTTCTGAGTTTTTCCTCAAGAACTGACTTTCCACCCTAATTGTGTTGTTGGTGGTGTTTGTTGAGACAGGGCACTGATCATACTCTAGGCTGGTCTCGAACCGTAGGTCTCCCTGCCTTGGCTTCCCGAGTGCCATGTGATCCCTGGAGAAAGGGTCCAGTCTCGTGTCACTCGGGACACGATGTTCCAGCGAGCTCCCATGCCACTGAGACGGAGGAGCCTGTCAGCCTCAGACCACTGAGCTGAGGGCCTCGCCCTGCGCTGCCCTGCTCTCTTGGCCCCGCCAGCTCCTCCTCCCCCATCTCTGCTGGGACGGAGTCACTGCTGGCTGGGGCCTTGGGTTTCCAGGGGCCTCCTACCCTTCAGTGGCTGCGACGTCCCATGGAACCTGTGAAACAGTGTCCTCCTGGCAAGGCACAGAGCTTCCTACAAGCTGAGATTCTTTCCTTTCAGACCAAGGAGAGCTGAGTCATCACGTTTCCCTTTTCACCTTGGCCGCCAGGAACCTCAGCTAACCAGCACCCAGGGGCAGTGCCAGTCTCAGGGGAGGTCCTCAGGGCGGGGACAGGTGGTACTTGGGGCCTGGAACCTGGACCCGAGTCTGGGCCACAGCTCCCACGTGGCAAAGACTCAGACTTCCCCGTTGTGAGACCCAAGGCGGTGCACATGTAGATGCATGTGTGACACAGGGTGAACCCAGGGCCTTCCCGCTGAGTGGCAGTCCAGCCATTTTTCATTTTTCATTTTTTTTTTTTTTAATTTTAAGGCAGGTTCTCCTTAAGTTACAAAGCCGGCCATGCTGGACCTGAGCAGGTGACCTCCTGCCTCAGCCTCCCAGAGCACCGGGAGGACAGATGTGTGCCCCCCCCATCCAGCTGCTGTGCTCTTTTTAGCCCCTCTCCAGGCCCTGACCCAGGTCTGGCCTGTGTCCCCTGGGGCTGTCCCATGGCTCTCAGGGGACGTGCAGCATGACAGCCAGCAGCAGTGACTCCAGACAGCATCCTTCTCCCGGGTCCCCAGGGCTGTGGGGGCCAATCCTCCGACAAGGCTGGGTTGGAGCTGGTGACAGCAGTGGTGGCCTGGGGCCCTCCGTCTCTCCTGGGCTGGGAACACTGGGGTGCACGTGGTTGCTATTTCCCACCTGTCCTCGGGGAGCCCCACAGCCATGGAGGAAGTGGGCACCAGGCAGCCGGAATTCCCTGCTCACATGGCTCCCCAGACAGGGCCGGGGCTGGGGCGAGCCCGGGGTTGGTGGGAGCCTGGGTAAGTTCTGTGTCACCACCACAGTGATGTCATGGGGTGGGGCGGTGCAGACAGCTGTCCTGCCTCAGCCTCCCGGGACCCTGACCAGCTCCCCGTCCCCGGCTGCTGGCTAGTCCTCTCTCCATGAACCTCGCTCCACTGGGTTCCTGTCTAACCGAGTGTCGAGCCCAGCACTGTGGGAAGCTGCGGCAGGAGGCTCCTGGGGTCATGTCCAGTCTGGGCAATTCAGTGATGTACTGAGACCCTGTCTCAGAACCGAAAAACGAACGTGGCCTGGGGGGCAGGGCTCAGGTGAAGGCTCTGGCTCACCCGCCTCTCCACAGCCTCTGCTGTGCCCGTCCCCATGGAGATCACCAGGCCTTCGAGGACCTGCCTGTTCTCTGGGTCCCTGGGGGCACCATGTAGGAGGAGTGCAGGCCGGCAGCAGTGGCTGGGACCAGCCCCGGGGGTCTCTCCTGCCTGTCCCGGAGCCTGGGACCCCGACCTTGCAGTCAGGCTATGGGTGCAGTCCCGGCTCTGCTGGGAGAAGAGACCCACAAACACCCTGGCTGGGGCCCAGGAGGGGCAGAGGGCTCCGGCTTGGTGGGGGGCAGAATGTCTCGGGCACCCCCTCTGTTCAGACACCAGCCCCCCAGGGCCCTGGGGGCACCAGGCGCCTCTTCACGCCTGTCAGAGCAGGGAGGACAGGGTCCCTGGAAGGCGGAGGGGCCACTCCCCCTAGTCCTCTATCTGTGCAGCCAGATGTGCCCCAGCTGGCACAGGTCGGGCACAGGGCCAGGCCTGCGGTGCCCCTATCCGACTTCTCACTCTGGCTGCAGGGCCTCAAGTGGATCCTAGAGGTGCCGACTCCGGTCCTCACAGCAGCGGTCACAGAGCAGGGCACTGGGAGGGCAGCAGCCATGGGGGCTGGGGAGCAGCAGCTCGGTGGGTTCAGGAGGAAGCGCCGGGTCAGCAGGGGTCCCCTCCCCCCTCAACAGGGGTCTCCCTCCTGCTCTTCTTCCCAGGGCTCTAAACAGGAGCCTGGTGATGCCACCCACCCTCCCCTGGCAGGCAGGTTGAGTTCCAGGACCCGAGGCACCTCAGAGGCCTCCGTCAGGGTGCCTCAGTCTCCCCACATGGGGGAGACCAGTCCGAGCCATGTGCTTACCAACTCCATTGTCTTCTGTGGCCTGAGCCCCTACTCCTTGTCCTAGGCCCTGGCTGGCAGGGCAGCAGCTGCCCTAGGGCAGGGTGTCCTCTGAGAAAGCTTAGAGAAGTGGAACAGCCAGGGCTCAGCGGTACCTCATTTTACCCTTGGAATAGGCCAGTGGGGTTTCCTAGCCCACACAGAGAGGACCAGAGCATGTCTATAGACCTTTAGTTTTCGTTTTATGAGATAAGGTTTCCCTGTGTAGCTCAAGTTGGCCTCAGACTTGTGGTTCTTCTGCCTCAGACATGTACCACCACACCTAGCAAGTCCAGAAATCAGAAATCTGCGCCCCCTTCTCCGACCAGGGATTGAACTCAGGACCCAGCACTTGCTAGGCAAATGCTTATTCTACTGAACTTTCTCCCCTGCTCCAAAAATCTTTATTTTGTACCAACCACAGCACTAGTCTGTTGTCAGGAGCAGCAAAGGGGCCTCAGGTGGGACACTGGCAAGGGCTGGGGTCTGCATGGGGACGGTGTGCAGCCAGGTCCGAGCAGAGGGGCCACGGCCAGGACCACAGGGACCTGGAGGCTGCAGGTCACCTCCTGTCTGTGGCTTTCCCCACTCAGACCCCTGCAGCCTGGTCAAGGAAGCCGGCTGGGACAGCACAGACAGAGATGGGCTGTCGGGGACACCGTAGAAGCAGAAGCAGGCGCCTCAGGGACACAAGAGGAGGTGGCAGGCAGAGGACGCCGGATCCCTTCTCTCAGCCTGTCCTGGGGCTGGGGAGATAGCTCCATGGTACAAGTGCCTGTCTGGAAAGTGCAAGGTTGTGAGTTCAAATCCCAGTCCCACAAAAACAAACAAACAAACAATTTCTCAGCCTGTCCTGTGAAGGGCAGTGAGAGCCTCCGGCCGTGGGCGCCCACCTGTGGTCTGGAGGAGGCAGAGGCGGGAGAGAGCAAGAGCTCCTGGCCAGCCTGGGCGACTGGGAGGCTAAGCAAGACCCTATCTCTAGGGCTGGCAAGGACCAAGCACCTGCTTAGGCAAGTGCAGGGACTGGGGTTTGATCTGAGGTGCCACAGGCCTCGCTGGCCCTGGTGCTGGTCACATGGAGCGGGCCCTGAGCCCTGGCGTGATGGTGCACGCCTGCAATCCCAGTGCTGGGGAGGCTGGAAAGCAGAAGGCTTGCTAGGAGTCCAATCTACACACTGAGCCCCTGGGCCAAACACATTAAAGCAAAAAAGCAAGATTCCATCTCAAACTAAGATGTACAAAAGGACCGAGGAACCACAGGTGGAGTTCACTCGAAGGTCCTGGGCTCAGTACCCAGCACTGTGAAGCAGATAAGTGCAGGTCCTGGAAACCCCCGGCGCTGAGGGGCCGCTGGTGCCCACTGTGTTTCGCATTCGTGCTCTTGCTGTGCCAGGATGGTGCTTGCTCAGGTGCGGCTGCCCAGCACCTGAGGTGCCTCATACACTCGGGAAATCCGGCTGTGGCCTCAGGCCGGGGGCTGGGCCAGCGACAGCTCTCACAGCCGTGCCTCAGGAAGGGAGGCCCGGCAGCAGAAGCAGCACCCTGGCCTCAGGGTGTCCTGGGGTTCAGTGCAGGGCGTGGGGGCACACATACACGTCCGGAGGTGCCTGGCGGCTGGTGAGTGTGCAGCAGCGCTGGTTGTTTGAGATAGGGTCCGCACTGTAACCGAGGCTGGCTTTGAACTCACAGCGACCCTCCTGTCTCAGCCTCCCCAGTGCTGGGATTCCAGGCTGTGTCACCACGCCCAGTTCCTAGGTGCTTTTGACAAGATGTCAATAATGTGATGAAGCCGTGCTGCTCTTGAAACGGTTCAGAACCTCGAACAGGGCCACAGTGACAGGCCATCCCGGGGCTCGGGCTGCCACAGCGACCCCACGGCCTTGGGACGCCTTCACTGCCTGCCCACCGACCAGGCTACCGTCTTCCCGCCTGCCTAAGGGACCCTGCGCTGCCAGCTCTCCAGGGTCCCTGGCTGCCGGGCTGCCCCGGACGCAAGCAGCCGCTCCCTTCCTGGAAACGTCTGTCTGCTGTCCCTATCTCTCTCCGCCTGTGCCTCCCTGCTGTCCCCGCACAGCTATCGCCCCGCTTGCCAGTCTTGTGCTATCTCCACCTCCAGCTGCCTCAGGGCCCGCCCCTGTCAGGTGTCTACCGCAGTCACCTAGAAGAGCAGTGGGGACCGCTGCCCTTTCGCCTCTCTGGCCCCCACTCCACCTGGCCCTGCTACCCATACCTGGTGACCTCTAAAGTCAGGTGGGGGCTGATGTCCAGGGCCCTTGCTGCTGCGCACCTGGAACCCGCACCCTTTCCCCTCCACTTCCTGAGGGGGGCACCCGGCTGTACCCGGAAGCTGCACACTGGGGCCGGAGTGTGAGCTTTCTGGGCAGCAGCAGAACGTGGCGTGGGTGAGATGACAGAGCGTGGGAAGGTCTCGGTCAGCCCGTTCTTCAGTCCCTCAAACGCAAGCGAAGTATCCAGAAGGCCGGAGGCGGAAGACTGGTCCTACAGAGGAAGCGGGATGCGCACGGTGGCGTCTGCCCATCAGCCTGGCACTCAGAAGGCTGACACAGGAGGATCGCCACAAGTTAGAGGCCAGGCTGGGCTACGGATTGAGACCCTGTGTCAAAAAACAAAACCAGGGGCTGGCAAGACAGCTCAGAGGGCTAAAGCGCGGGGATCGCGGTTCGATCCCCGGGACCACCTGCGGCGCTGGCCCCGCCCCCAGAGTCCGGCGCCTGGGAGGCTGAGTGCAGGAGGACAACCGCGGGTCGGCAGGGACAGGAACCCGAGGGGGTCTGGCCGCATCAAGGTGCTGTTCCTCTAACGCGGGACAGGAGGCAGAGTAGAAAAATGCCTAAGGGCAGCAGCCGGCCCTGCGGAGTCAGACAGAGGGCGTGAGCCGGGGGCGCGGGAGCTAGCGCCGGCAGCGGCAGCGCCGAGCCTCCGCGGACCCGCGGCCGGCCTTTCCTCCGCTCTGCGCCCCGGCAGTCTTGGCGCAGCCAGGTCCCCTTGGCGGCTGAGTTGCAGGGTGATCCAAGCCCATCCCTTGGGCCACGGCTGACGGCGTCCCTGGGTTCTCGGGAGCCAGCGTGGGACCCAGCCGCAGGGCGAGCAGAGCCGCCCGCGGGTGGGCGCTGATGCGTGCAGGCATCCGCTGGGCTTCGCGCCGGGCTGCCCGGCGTGTGCCCACGCGGCTCGGCCCGCGCTAGGCGGAGGGCTCAGCTGTACGTGTGGCGGGCCGCCCCAGCCAGTCGCACAACAGGGCCTGTGCTCTGCGAGGCTGAGGCAGGAGCATGCGGCGCGAGTCCAGCTCCAGCGAGTGCGTGTCCCCGCAGGATCTCAAAGTGAGGATAAGAGAGGAGCGGAGCACACCCCAGTGGGGGCCTGGGCTGAGCCTCCACTGTGTGGGCGGGAGAACAGCACGGTCGGAGACGGCTGGGTGGGCGCTGGCAGAGGTCCTGGCTCGCCCGCGCTGGGGCAGCCTCGCCCACCTGCCCTATAGCCGGAAACACCGCTGACACCCGTCGCAGGGCAGCTCAGCTCCCAGGACAGGCTCTTCTGTTGGTTTGTTTTCTTTCTTTCTTAAAAAAAAATTATTTTTAATTTTTTTCTTGTTTCAGAACTTTTTTAAAATAATTTTTTATTTTATTTATTATTTCTATTGTTGTTTCAGAACCCTTGCTTGTCCACTCACTCATTTTCACGGCCGGCTCAGCCCACCCCGAGGGCAGGGCTGGCGCAGCATGCGGTGCCGGGAATCGAACCGCAGTCCCTGAAGCTGCCCAAGCTTCCCCAAGCAGGTGCTCCAGACCACTGAGCCATCCCGCCGGGCCCCATGTTTCAGAACTTTTGATTGTTTATTTATTTTTATAGCCGGCTCAGCCTGCCCTAAGGGCAGGGCTGGTGCAGCGTGTGGTGCCGGGGATTGAACCGCGGTTCCTGCAGCCACCTAAGCTTTCCTAAGCAGGTGCTTTAGACCACTGAGCCATCCTGCCGGGCCCCAAATGTACCTTAATTAATTAATTAATTAATTTGGCACAGGGTCTTGCTATACAGGTTGGACTCATAGTGATCCTCCCGTCTCAGCCTCCCCAACTCTGCGATTACAGGTGTGTGCCACCATGCCTGGTTCGGTGGCCAACACCGTGTGCCTTGGGCTCTGGGACTGGCATGACATGTGGTACCAGGGATTGAACCTGGATCCCTGCGCTTGCCAGGCAGGTGCTTAGACTGCTGAGCTACCTCCCTAGCCTCTTGGTTTGTTTCCTGAGACAGGGTTTCTCTATGTAACCCTTGAACTTGTGGCAAGCCTCCTGCCAAGTGCTGGGATGACAGACATGTGCCATCATGTCTGGGAAAGCAAAATAAGTTTAAAGACTAATTGTAGAAAAATAAAAACAGGGGCCAGAGAGATAGCTCCGAGGCATGTGTACCGACCTGGCAAACACAAGGACCGGAGCCCCCGCCCCCTTGTAATGAGAGAGTTTATTGCAGCAGTTAACAGAAGTAATGGAAGACATGTCAGGAATATTCCATGGCTAGGGAAGTTCAGGTGAGCAGAGTGGAGCTGTGAGCCTTCCCTGGTCCCTCACCAGTGTGGCTCCGGTGAGCAGCACCCTGAAGTCCTGCAGCACCTGTGAGGAGCACGCGGGGCACGCATTTCGTGAAGCCGCCTTCCTGGTGCCACCTGGCAAGCCCAGCAGAGGATCGAGGGCTGTGAGCGGCAGGGCTTGGGAGTCACAGGCATCCAAGGTTCTTCCAGAAACACGAGCATCCCAAGGCAATTACGCCGTCAGCTGCAGAAAGGATCTGTTTTCCTTTTTCATTCTCTTCCTCCGGAGCCACTGACTCGGCCTCGAGGGCTCGTGCCAGAGTCCAAGCTGGGCTTTTCCTTGGGCTTCAGGGCACTCAGGGTAAGGGGCTGCAGGCTGCTCCCAAGGAGTGAGGCACACGCCAGTGGGGCCAGGGGCACAAGATCAAGGACCCGAGTGTGATCCCTGGCCCCATGTGCTATACGGTCTTGGCCCCAGATGCCCAGGTATGCCGTCTCAGCCCCCAGTGTGAGCGCCCACCCTACGGCCTCAGAACCAGCAGTTTCAATTGCTTTCCCAGTGCACCCTGGGAGTGGGGCCAGCATAGCAGGCCGGCGGTTGAACCCCTAGGCCCTGTGTCTGCCTAAGCAGGTGCTTTGATCCGCTGAGCTGTCTGGCTGGCCGAAAAAACGACCCAATTTAGAAAGTGATCAAGAAGCCGAGCCGGGCGTGGTGGCTCACGCCTGTAATCCCAGCACTCGGGAGGCTGAGGCAGGAGGATTGGTGCGAGTTCGAGACCAGCCTGGGCTACACAGTGAGACCCTGTCTCAGAAAAGACGATCGATCAATCAATCAATTCATCAATCAATCAAAATAGAAGCTGCCAAAAGAGTTGGACAGAATGTCTACAAAGACAAGTAGGTGAGCCAGGAGAGGTGGCTCACGCCTGTAATCCCAGCACTTGGGAGGCTGAGGCAGGAGGACCAGCGCGAGTTCGAGACCAGCCTCAGCTACCAAAATGAGCGTAAGACCAGCCTAAACTGCCTAGCGAGACCCCGTCTCAAAAAGTCAAAAAAGGGGCCCGGCGGGATGGCTCAGTGGTCTAAAGCGCCTGCTTGGGAAAGCTTGGGCGGCTTCAGGGACCGCGGTTCGATCCCCGGCACCACATGCTGCGCCAGCCCTGCTCTTGGGGCGGGCTGAGCCGGCCATAAAAATGAGTGAATAAACAAACAAAGGTTCTCAAACGAGAAAAAAATAAATAAGTAAATAAATAAA
>PVJA010039746.1:0-18936 GCA_004027025.1 Myocastor coypus | reverse complement strand
TTTCTTTTTTCTATGCAACATCAATAGGGAGGTGGGTCATGCCCACACACTGCACTCTATAGAATGATTGTGAGGACAATATGCAATATGTCAACTTTCAAAGAAAAGAAGGGGGAAAAGAAAAAAAAGTAATGTGGATTTAGAAAGGTTAATGTTTAATTGTTTGATCAATCTTATATACCTATATGTATTAATCTAACCTGATCCGATGATGAAAATATGTAATATAACCATTGTTAAATTTAAACAATAAAAGAATTGAAAAAAAATAAAATAAAAACTACTGAGTCCTGATGGATTCACTGCTCAATTCTACAAGGAATTTACAAAATAAATAATCTAAATACACCTCAAATTCTTCAACGAAATTGAAAAGGAAACAATCTTCCCAAAATCATTCCTGGAGGCAAGTGTTATACTGACAACAAAACCAAACAAAGGTGCAACTAAGCAAGAGAACTACAGGCCAATCTCTCTCATGAACATAGATGAGAAAGTCCTCAATAAAATCCTCACAAATAGAATACAGCAAATTATTAAGAACATTATACATCACAATCAGGTAGGACTCATCCCACGAATACAGGTATGACTCAACATATGTAAATCTATAAATATAATACATTATATCAATAGAGCCAAATCCAAAAACCACATGCATTTCAATCGATGCAGTAAATGATTTTGACAAGGTCCACACTCATTCATGTTCAAAGTCCTATAGAAAAACAGAATAAATGGCCTCCACCTCAATCAGAAAAAAAGCCATCTATCAAAGTCCAATGGTTAACATAATTATAAGTGGGAAAATACTGAAGTCTTCTACTCTCCGATTTGGTACAGGACAAGGATGTCCTCTCACCACTCCTATTGAATATAGTTCTGGAATCATCAGCTATAGCCATTAGCAAGAGAGAGAAATAAAATAATCAGAATAAGTAAAGAAGAAGTTAAAATATCATTATTTGTAGATGAAATGATATTCTAAATGAAAGACTCAAAAAAACTCCACCTAGAGGCCACTAGAATTAATATGCAAATTCAGTAGCATAGTAGGATAAAAGTCAATACCCAAAAATCAGTAGTATTCCTCTACACAGATAACAGACTCTGAGAGAGAAATTAGAGAACTAATGTATTTTACAATAGAATCATGGAAAATGACATACTTACGAATTAGCCTAACTAAAGAAGTAAAAGATCTATTCAAGGAAAACAACAGTACTCTGAAAAAAAGAGATCATAGTGGATTTCAGAAAATAGAAAAATATTCCCTGCTCCTGGATAGAAGAGCCAACATTGTGAAGATGGTCATACTCCCAAAATTGGTATACAGATTCAGTGCAATTCCTATCAAAATACCATCAACATACCTCACAGACTTAGAGAAATCATTCCTAAAATTTATTTGGAACCAGAAAAGACCTAGAATAGCAAAGAAAATCCTGGGCAACAAAGATAAGGTAGCAGGCATTACAATTCCTGACTTAAAATTATACTACAAAGCTACTGTGATAAAAAAAAAAATCAGCGTGGTATTATCAAAAAAAAAAAAAAAAATAGACCTGAAGATCAATGGAACAGCTTAGAAGATTCAGAATCAATACAAACATACTCAGCCACCTTATCTTTGATAAAGGAGTCAAACATGTTTACTGTAAGAAAGATGGCTTCTTTAACAAATGATGCTGGAAAAACTGGATCTCTACATGCCAGAAACAAAAACTTGACCCAGGTCTATCACCATGCACTGAACTAAAGTCAAAATGGATTGAAGATCTAAATATTAAAAGAGAAACACTAAATCTCCTGGAAGAGAAAGTGGGAGGAAATCTTAAAGACATCGGGATAGACAAAGAGTTTGTGGACAAAAATCAAAATGCACACTTAACACTTGAGAGAATCAACAACTGGGACCTCTTCTTGCTGAGAAGCTTTTGCACATCAAAAGACATTACCAACAGAGTGAAAAGATAAGCCACAATTTTTTTAAAAAAATTAAGTAATAAATATACAGGCAAAGGTCTTCTATCCCTATTTTGTAAAGAACTAAAAAAATTAGGGTCCCAAAATTCAAAGACCCCATCCAGAAATTGGTATCCGAAATGAACATACACTTCTCTCCCATCCAGGGCCTGACCCTTCTTAGCTTCCAACATCAGATGAGATTGAGCGCATTCAGGGTGGTATGGCCATAGACAGAACACACATTTCTCATAGGAAGAAATACTAGAAGCTAAGAAGTACATGAGAAAATGCTCCACATCACTGGCCATTCAAGAAATACAAATTAAAACAACATTGAGATACCATCTCAACCCAGAAAGAATGGCTACCATAAAAAAATCAACCAACAACAAATGTTGGAGAGGTTGTGGGGAAAAAGGAACACTTCCCCACCGCTGGTGGGAATGCAGAGTGGTGCAACCATTATGGAAATCAGTGTAGAGACTCCTTTAAAAACTAGAACTAGAAACCACATTCAACCCAACTATGCCCCTACTGGGAATTTTCCCAGAAGAACTGAAAACATCATATCATAGTGATATCTGTGCACCTATGTTTTTAGCAGCACAATTTGTGATAGACAAATCTTGAAAACAACCAAAATACCCATCATTTGAAGAATGGTTGAAAAAGATGTGGTATTTTCATACAATGGAATATTACTCAGCTATAAAGAATGATAAACTAGAAGACTTCACATATAAGTGGTTGTATCTTGAATACATACTCATAAGTGAAATAAACCAGACCTACAGGTGTAGATATCATATAGTCTCCTTAGTGTAAGAACTCAAAAGAAGAAATAAAACTGGAAAGGCATGACACAGCTAAATGCAAATCAAGAACTTATGGATTAAACAATGAAGACACAGCAAGAAGATCACTTAGGAAATATGTCAGGGACAAAACCAAAGGCTGCATACATAGGATGATTTACACAGTGGCTCTAAGAATCTCCAACAGATTTTTGAAACTAGCAATTAATTGGGAGAATTCTCATGCTGACTAACTGTAGATGCTGATATATGTGAAGTAATCAACTCTGCGTAATACTAAAACCATGCTTGGAATGCCTGTCATTCCGGACTTTCAGATGCATGCTGCTTCTAATGTCATATCAATTATTGCTATACTCTCTCTCAAGTAAATGTTTCTTTGTTCTTAAAAGGGTAATAAAAGAGAGTAAGAGACAAGGAAAATATGCCATAGGATTGACCTGTTACAATTTTATATATGGTTAGGTTTCTAAAATTCTGTGTACAAATGTGTAATTTTTTATCACATTCTACAGGGATTTGTTAAAATATCAATGATTGCTGGAAAATACCAGTTCCATGTTAAGTCTAAAGTGTTTAATATTCAGAAAGACATTGATGTTAAGCCCAAGTGCCAGTGTTATATGGTAATAGTATCACTAAGCTTCTCTCCTGGAGGGGTAATAACTTATGTTTGCAGACCAAAAATTAGAGAAAAAAAGGGCTACAAAGGTAGCCAATATTTTTACCCTAGCCCCTCTATGGCAGTGAGGACTGAGGACATACAGAATCTGTATTGTAACTTCCTACAACTCAGTGATGTCCTAAATTTTCTGTTCAAGGAGATTATGGGACCACAGAGGAAAGGGATCAACAATGTATAGTGTGCGTAAGGAGAGTTGCCTAGAGAGCAAACATTCTCTCAGGCTTTCACAGAGAGCAAATTGGTCAAGCAATGGCCGTGACTCATCCAGATGGGTGACACTGACAGGAGATCTAGAAAATGCTGTACATGGTTTCAAGGTAAATCCTGAGTGGATTTGACTGACCTTGTTAGACACAAAAGTTACATTTTTTGTTATATAGGTCGTGCTTTAACTTGGTCTTAACCATATAGCAGACACATTTAACCATGAGGTATACAAGTAAAGCAATAATATGCTGAGGTATAAAAGGCTCAAGTCAACAGCTTCTGACATAGCCAGTTCTGCTGATAATCCACTACTATTATGGAATATTGGGCTATACATACAACTATTTTCTCTTAGTTCAATGAGAAGAAATATTTGCACTAACAGTATTCAGAAAAGTTATAATGTCTGTATCTTGCACTCTGAACAACTACTATGAAGACAGCAACATGCTATCCTACTAACATGTGGCTATCCTACTAACATGTTTTGAAACTGTCTCATTGTTATTTCTTTCTTTTTCAAATTAATAAAATATAATAAAGATTTGAATATAAACCAATATTTTCAGTGTTTCATATATTACTCCAGTGCACTGAAAGTAGAGGAAAATATCCTCTCATTTTACACAGTAAGTGCCTTATGATTAACAAATTTTTGTGTTTAAGTTGTTAATTTTCACTTTGATTTTTAATACAGTCTCGCCATGTAGTGTTTTTTTTTTGTTTTTTTTTGTTTTTTTTTTGTATTTCACATATAGTTCATTGTATTTGGCTCTTATCTTAGGAAATAGATCCTTTTTAATGCTTCCTCAAATTATGCTACTTTGATTGTTCTTTTTCTTTTTTATTATTACTTTTAATAAGAAATAACAATATGATAGTTTCAAAACATGCTAGTAGTACATTTGTAATAATTGACACATTGCATATTATTGCCCTCATAGTAGTTATACAGAGCACAGGTGTAGACATGATAAATTTTCTAATTGATATTGGTAAGGAAAGAAAAAAAGAAACAACTTCTTCTCTTTTAACTGAAAGGAAGAAGTTGTATACATAGTCCAATGTTCCATAGTTGCATTAGGTTACCGGCAATACTAGCGATGTTGGAGGCTGTTGAATTAAGCCTCTTACAGGTCATCATACTAATCTAACTGTGCATTTTATGCCTCATAATTAAGCTTTTCCACTGGGTGATCAAGGGCTAGTTAAGGCATGACCTGTATAACAGAACATTCATCTTTTGTATCTTCCAAAGTCAAATCCCCTCAGGATTAACTTTGGAACCATGTACAGTGCTTTGTAGAAGTGTTGTCAGTGTCAGCCTTCAGGATGAGTCACAGCCATTGCTTGACCAGTTTGCTTTCTGTGAAAGCCTGAAAGAATGTTTTTTCTCTGGGTGACTCTCCTTAGACGCACTATAGTTCATTTATCCCTTTCTTCTGAGGTCCCATAATCTCCTTGACCAGAAAATTTAGGACACCACTGAGTTATAGGATGTTACAGCACAGGTTCTCTTATGTCCTGAGTCCTCACTGACCTTGAGGAGCTAGAGCCAAAATGTTGGCTATCATCATAGCCCTTCTTTTTCTCCCATTTTTAGTCTGTTAACTTACATTCTCAACTCTCGAGCAGGAAAGCTTCGTGATGCTATTACTCTATAACATAGGTAATTGATCTTAACATCACTATCTTTCTGAATATCAAACATTTTAGACTTAGCTTGAAATTGACACCATGTAGTTTAGACTGGTGTTGAATTCGCTGTTTAGCCCAGGCTGGCCTCAAATTTCTGGCAATCCTCTTGCCACAGCCTCTTGAATGCTGGGCTTATAGACATGCACTGCCACACCTAGCAAGTATATATATACATTTTTAAGATGTACTTTAACGCTTTTTGCATATGTTGCCTAATGACATAGCAACTATGAAATGCTTTAACATGTTCGTCAATAGCTATATATTCAGATGATGTGTGGTTTGCTTGACAATTACCCACAAATATTTCAATGAGTGGATAGTGGCCAGGGTATCAGTTCTTTTTCTTTCTTTATGGGTAGCTCTGTTGTCAAACCTCAAACATTCTGGAAGAAAAGCAAATCTCACCATCATTGTTATTCTATAAACTTCACCAAGATCACACCTTTTGGTTTTCTGTAACTATTTTTAACTCCTGTAATAACCATAAGAAAGCCCTGCTCAGTATAGCAGATTTATGAATGCTTTCAGGTCAGCTCATAAGGCATCATCATAAATACATTTTTCAGTATGATTAATAGTGCATACAGAACATTTCACCTGTATTTAAGCATTTGTGTATTTTACAACATCTTGTAGCATTTTTGGCTTTTACAAAAGTTTCCAGTGCTGAATGGCAGTGCTGGCATTCCCTCCAGTATGGTTCACTGCTGCCAGAATCCTCACTATATCTTCAGACCTAGTTCTAACCTTGCTTCATTCCATTTGGTTGTTTTGACTAGCCAAATATGTGTAGTTTTCTTTGTCATCTGAATCAAGGAGGTCTGCATTGCCTGTGGGTTTGTGGGTTAAATTTTGCTGCCATGTGTGCTTCGCTTGACCAGTTCTTTGTGCAAAACAAAAGAACTTAGGAACCACCTTTAAAAGGAGACTCCAGTACCCCCAAACTCAATAACGTAATTTGGCTTAGCCAGCTAGGAACATCAAGTAAGCCTTTGGGGGGGCACTCTTTGTCTCTAAAATGCTCAGAAGGATTTTTTCTTCTTTTGCAGTGTTCCTCCTTTAATCTAGGAACTCAGGAGATATTTCTCATGACATGATGAACTCTTTTTCTTTTCTCTTTGTGTGGGAGGAAAGAGGGAAATGCAAAGCCTCTGTATATTTCTTCAAACCACAGAAAGCTTGTTGGCCTGTCCTTTTTCTTATTTTTTTCCCATTGTGATCACTTGCAGGTACTCGTTAAGTAGTCCGATAGTTTGTTACCATTTCATTTTGTCCTCAAATTTCTGTTTTCTGTGACACAGCTTGATCTCTGACTACTCCAGTTTATTCCTTTTGAGCTCAGAGTTGCATCTGTACTTTTCCCCTATATAGCCTTTTCTTTCTGAGCATGCTGTCTTAGTCAGGGTCACCATTTTGTCTCCTCACATGACTGGCCACTGTCATGTTTTGTTACATGACTGGCTGCCATTTTTGATCAGCCACCACTGACTGTTTACCATTTTTTCAACTAGCCTCCCAGAAAAATCTCATCATTGTAGATAGGAGCTAATGCTCCAACTTCAAGAAACATGGGGCTTCCTCCTACTTTCTTTTGAATTGGGATACATCCATTCCTTGTTTCCTTTTTTCTTTTTAAAAAAATCAGATAATTTAGACATATGCCTGGTGGCCTGAGCAAAACGAAAGAATGGTCAGTAAAGCTTGACTCAAGTGACTATGAGTCAAAATTAAAGCTATATTTGTTCTTAAAACTTATCAAGGTTAAAAAAAAGAGGTTTTCATCTCCATTACCTTAAACAAAGCTCAGAGGTTTTTACTCTCAGAGTAAATGTATTGTTTCTTAAATGGCTCCACTCTGCCTAAGTAGAGGCAACAAGTAGTTCCATGTAGCTGGAGGGCTCTAGCCCATCTTACAAGAGTCTCGGTGAAGGTGACAGAGCCATCGAGTGGCTCAACACTTCCTTCCAGATGAGTTAGTGAGCTCAGTGTGCAGAAAGAAAACACTCAGTAGGGCTTTCTTCTATACTTCTATGAAAGATGTTAGTGTCATTCTAGCTTCAGAGACATCTACCTAGTGAGTGTTTGAGTCTCACAAAGGATGGTTTATGATCTCAAATTGGGCTTCCACCTTCTGCACAGGATACCATCTTAAGTAATCAAAACAGAGTTGACTCTCTCTATAAATGCCAAGATGAGCCATGGGAAATCTTATGAACCATGACCCACAGATTCACTGGCCTCATAAATACACTATATCCTTGACCATCAAGAAAGGTTTGATCTTAAGAATTTCAAAAACAGAAGAATTTATTTACTATTATAATACAGTTTAGGTTCAGTATAAACTAGGAAATTATGAGAGATAGGTACAGTACTGCAGTTTATACTATTATACTATTTTTATTTACATATTTACTGAAAACATAAAAGATGAATTAAGATTGCCTATGTTAGGGCTGGCCAGGTGCAGGGTTTGGGGATGAGATCTCCAGCCTTCTGTGACAGCCTCCCTCCCAGAGCACACTGAGGTGGCAAGTGAGATTGGGCATGGTTGTTCCCCAGCGGTAATCTCAGTGCTTGGGAGGCTGAAAACAGGAAGATCTCCATGAGACTGATCTGTGTAATGAGACCCTGCAGACCCTGTACTAAATACATAAAAAAGATTCCGTATGTTCAGGATTCTGTGTCCCTTAATATCGGTAACAGCCCCAAAACTACAGCCACAATGGAAAGTCTCCTTGACCTCAACCTTATAATCCTTGGGCCAGTAAATCAGTTCCATCCCCTTCAAGTGACTCAGAAATTCCACTAGAATCTAGTGCCCAACAGGAAGCCAACATTCTTTGGCCCCTTCGCCATGTTTCTCAGACAGCCTTAAGTTCCACTGAGTGCACACAGACAACTTTAAGTCCTGAGGATCTCAGGAGCATAAGGCACTACTCACCACTGAGTACCTTTTTCAGTTGCAGATATTCAGCAATACAAAAAGGACTAGACTTCCTTTAAGTAAGTTTACAGATAGGATTCAAAGTTGGACCCTATCTTTTGAACACAGAAAAATGTTCAGCTCATTTTGCCAACTTCTTGTATCCCAGATAAAAGTCAAAGAATCCTACAAGAGGACAAGAACTATATAAAACAGCTGCATGCTTTAAGGGAAGGAAACCATGCTAAAGAGGCTATTCTTCCTTCAACAGGACCCAAAAGGGACTATAATACTACCCCAAAACTAAAGATGATATCCGATATGATAGCTACTCTTACTATGGGAATGAAAAGGCACATCAAGAACTCTGCTAACTGTGATAATGTGAGTGAGTGGATTCATACAGGGCAACAAAGAATACCTAGCTGTGTTCCACAGCTGATTAGTTGAAAGTTTTATAAATATACTAACACAGATCAATCTTAGAGACACACAGACACACAGACAGACAGACAGACAGACAGACAGACAGACAGACAGACAGACTGGTGGAATATCATTTCATTTATAAATCTAGATTCCCCCTTAGATATTTGGCATAAATCACAGAAACTTCAGATATGACTCCAGACACCTATGACTCAATTACTGGACATGGCCTTTTCTGTATTCCAAAGGGATCCAGGGAAGGGTCGAAAGAGAAAATCTAGAATTAGAGCTGTTGTAATTAGTGATGCTTTGAACTCACCCAAGTTATCTACGGAAAAAATCCATAAATCACTGAAGAAAGAGTACCTGATTCAAGTGCAAAATGACTGGACACTGGGAATGCACCTATACCAAGCCACTGCCTGGGCCCTGCTCCCAATTCGAGGCAGCCAATGTGCCTGACTCTTGGCACTGTAGGTTTCACTGCTCCCACTCCTAGAGTGGAGGAAGTCTACCCAAAACCTTTGTTTCTCACTCTGAACATCAACACAGCCCTAAGGTACCTATGGGGTCCCTGCCCATGGATACAGCTACTTCGTGTGAGGTATCCTGGATAATCTTAGATGTCATGAGAACTAATCTGATTACTTACCAAAACAAGGGCAGCTCTTTCAGTTTTAACTTCCTTTTCTGGAAAACTGTCTTCTAGATCTATAGACATAGTGGACATTGAGGGGGCCCTAATCAAAGATACTTTTCTCCTGTTCGTATATGTCACTTCACTCAGTCTTAGATCTCAAAGACACTTTCTTTTCAGTTCTCATCCATTTAGATTCCCAGTTTCTATTTGCTTTTGAATAGGAAAATCCCATTTTAAGAAAAAAAAAAAAAAAAAAAAAAAAAAACAGGACTATATTTGTAAAATTTCCACTTGGGGGTTTAAAGATAGATCTCACTTTTTGTGTGAGCACTAGAGAACTACTCCAGGAACCTAAAGCTTAACCAGTAAACCCTTCTACATTATATAGAAGAAATTCTAATTTTCATCCCAACTCAGTAGTTATGCCACCACAATATTATACAATTTCCTCTACTTTCTAAGAAAAGATAGGAATTCTTCAAGGAAAAGACTCAGAAAGTTCAATATTTGGGATACATTCTTACACTTGAGCATTGACAACGGTCTAGGGACTGGATCCGGACTACTTGTGATCTTAGACCTCCTATCTCCAAACCACAGCTTCGTTCCTAGGGATGTCCAGCTTCTGTTGAACATCTGAATATCTAATTTTGAGCTAATACCAAAGCTTTTACACAAGGCTATCATAGTCCTTCCATCTGTACCTCTAGAATAGACAAAAGTGATGATAGTTTCTTTACAAAAATAACGCCCCTCAGGCTCCAGCACTGGAAATATCTGACTTTAAAAAATTCTTCTTCTACATACCAAGAAAGAGAGGAAATGCTTTGGATGACACGACACTATGACTAAGACAAGAACTCTGCCCAGTACCATAACAGTAGCAGCTACTGCTATGCTAACAAAGGAAGTTGAAACACCAACTTGAGGGCAGAGACTAAAAGCCCTGACTTCCCCTCAGATCAGGACAATTCTGGACATAAAAGGATGCTTTTGGTTAACAGGGAAATTCAGGTCATGCTCTGAGACACCTCTGAGGTTGTTACAAAACTTGCACAACTCTTAATCCTGCCTGATGCCCACAGGGCCAGAAATTAGCCCATCTTGTGAACAAGTGATCTCTCAGACCTATACAATCATAATATGCTCCTTCAAGACACTGAAGAAGTTCACTGACTAAAGTAGCTTTTTGCAAGGAGTTAAAAAAGCACGTTATACAGTTGTCAGTTTACAACAAATCACTGAGGCCAACTTCACCCAGAGACCTTTGCTTAAAAAGCAAAGCTGATAGCTCTTGTGTATTGACATTAGGAAAAGGCAAAAAGGTTTTATATATATATATATATATATATATATATATATATGCATATATTTATATATATGCATATATTTATATATATGCATATATTTAAATATATATGGAGGGCTCTAACATGCCTTTATGATGCCACATGCTCATGAGGCAATCTTGAAAGAAGAAGCTAGCTGACTAGTAACCAGTCATCCATAAAACACTAGCAGCAGTACATTCAATTCTTAAATGTGGCCTGTCTTTGCAAGCAACATCACTGGCATTCACTGCAAGATTCCAAAGAGACATATCTAAAATCTCTTTGGAAAATCCAAAGGCAGGTAAAGAGGCAAGAGGTACAGCCCTGCAACCCCTAAGGACCCCAGTCTTAGTCCACATTCTTGAGGAACTATTCTGGTCTTTCCACAAAGGACATAGTAGCAAACTGTAACAATCTTACATGGGAAATAATCACTAGAATTTTCATAGGACTAAAAAGAAAGCTATTCATGGGAACCACTGGAAGACCAGAGGCTCATCTTCAGAGAAGAAGCCTTCAGTATTGCTCCAGGTACAGATAAGAAAAGTTACTAATGACTATAGTTTACCACACATTAAGTGGGCACGTGTATCAAGATTCATTTTTAAATGGCTCCATAATATGGAATATACTTTGGCACCCGTTAGCATCAATTGGAGGAGTCTTGCTGATTCCTGAGACACCCTCAAAGATTCTTTCTTCTTGTTCCTGTACAAAGCATTTGGTTTCTCTTTAATGGAACTAATCTCTAGCAACCACACATGTTTAGGCTCCAACTTTACATATGGTTCCTTCTGATCCAAAATTTAATTTTTCCAAAGATTCTTGTTCTTCCTTTTGGCTTGGATTCCCACTATACGTCTATCTAAAAGCAGCCAATGGTAGCCAGGCAACACTCTGAGTTTGAGCACTGTCTTTTACTTTCCTTTGCCAAAGTAATGCTGTAATCACTAACGGTCTCATAAAAAGTGACTGCTTGTACTGCCTTAATCAGTAAACTCAGTTTTTCATTTTTATTTTCAAACTGAGCCTGAGTGTTAGCAGTTGCCTCTTCTGATGTGTTCTGGGTGACATTTTATTTTTTTTCCCTGAAATAAGTCTTTCTTGTTAAGGAAGTAAATAATTGATGTGTTTATAAACATTTTGTAAATAATTTGTTGTTCAAATGCTGCCAGTTTCATGCTTTGAACGTATTTGGTTCATGCTCTTATCTGCACATCTGTGCAGGGAGCTGGTACAGCACCCTGGAGCAAAGATGCTTAATTCACAGTAGCCAGGAGGTAGAGAAGAGTAACAGTACCAGAGAGGAAAAGGGAGGATTAAACAGAGACCTACACCTATGCCTTGTGACTCATCCAGACACACCCAGAAGTATATATCAACAATATCCTGGGGAGAAGTCTAAGTAAATCAAGTTGACACTCCACTCTAACTGCTGTCGCAAGAGAGGGTAAGGATATGGATATGATTAAAGTATGATATATGCACATATGTTAAAATGAAATTGATTATATTGTACAATTCATGTGCACTAATTAGAACATGAAAATAAAGTGGAATTAGGTATACAGGTATAGTTTTGAAGTAGAGTTTACCTAGTGTACATGAGTCCCTGAGTTTGATATCTAGCACAAAATAAATATGAAGTAAATAAGGTAGCATTAAGGAGTCCTTCCTCACAATAAGACACAAAAAAGCAGAATAACAAAGTCTTAGTTTATATTTAAATAGACAAAATTTTAAAACCTTTTAAACAACTTTTTAAGTATCTGGACATTGTTCTAAGGACAAACAGCAAATAAATACATATTAAAGATAATTTACAAACATTGATAGAAATAAAGAATATTTACTATTTGAACCAAAACTACATACACCTTTTTCCACTCAACAAAGTGAAGACACAATTCCAAATTACTACAGTTCCATCTTCCCCTCAGCTTTCAGTCAGAGGATTTCTTCCTGGGAAAAGTATATCAATAGTTTTCTTTTTTCTTTTTCTTTTTTTTTTTTTTTTGTCTTTTTGAGACAGGGTCTCGCTATGCAGTTCAGGCTGGCCTTCAGCTCACTTTTGTAGCCCAGGCTGGTCTCAAACTCTCACCGATCCTCCTGCCTTAGCCTCCCCATTGCTGGGATTATAGGCGTGCGCCACCACGCCCGGCTAATAGTTTTCATCCTATCTCCAGCTACATGTTGCTGAGGCTGAATCTTCAATGGCATATATAAAAAGAATGCCCAAAAAAGCATATATGCATCTCAGAAGTCCACTGTACCGATACATGTCTGCAAGCTGTTAGTCAAAACTTTGAGCACCTCTTCTAATTGGAGAGTGTAGGAAGCAGCTGAAGCTAGAGATTGATCACACCTGTGAGGCTAGAGCAAGGCCAACCCTAAGAACGTGGAGCAACAGAGGTGAACCACATGAAGAAACTGTTTGAACTCTGAGCACACAAGGCCCCCAAGATAAGCCAAGCAAATAAGTTGCTAGGCGGAGGGGTTTCAGTCGACGATTGCCTCTGCAGTATATAAATAAATGCACTGCAGTCATTGGACAGTACTTTTTCTCCCACCGGAAAAGGAGGCTCTACCTGACTTGAGTTTTCTGTACTTTTGTCTCCATTTTTTCATCATGCACTGTTCTTCCTCAGGTAAATTTGAGAGGTGCTAGATGTGACAGAAGAGGCCAAATTAATCTCACAATGTCTCAATAAATTGAATACTAAAGTCTTATTTTTCTGATGTATATATATTTTGGCAGACTCTGTCCCTCTGTCTCTCTTTCTTGCTCTCCCTCTCACTCAGAGAGACTTCTTCACAGAGACTTCTTTTCCTCCCAAAGTTCAGAAGGTAAAGGAACAATTCCCAACGTATCCTACATGGTCAATATTGACCTTGGTATTCTAAAATCATAAAAAAAAAACAATAAAACTACAGAACAATAAATCTTCCCAATAAGGATGCAGAATACCTCAAAAATGCTAGCAAAACTCTAATTAAGAAACATTTTAAAAATTACACATCCAGTGAGTTTGAACCCCGGTCCCACACACAAAAAAAAAAAATTATACATCGGGTTAAAACTCAAAAGACAGCCTCAAAAAAGGGGGAAAAAGAATAGACATAATTGAAGAAGATATTTGAAAATAATATAGCTGACAAGGACCTTTTGTTGAAGATAAAGAACTCTTAGAATTTAATAATACCAAGAATAATAATTCAGTCTAAAAATAGACCAAAGACGTATGTTAGATTCCCAGTGAAAACATATACATGTTCAGTAAGAACATGAAATATGATTGGCTGGTACGGTGGGCATGTGCACGCACCTCGGGTCCCGGCTGCACGGCTCCTCAGGCCCTGGCCAGTTATGTGGCTTCATGCACATGTGTTCCAGTTATGTGTGGTGAGAGATGCTGAGATGGTAACTTGACTAGTAAAAATGAGTATGATCTCACAAAACTTGAGAAAACATTCCTAAAATTCATGTGAAATCAAAAGAGCACTAGAGCTGGCCCTGCCCCTGGCGTGCACTGAAACTGACTGAGACTGAGCATGGTGTTGTACATGTGTAACCCTAATGCCTGGGACACTGAAAACAGGAGAATCATTACAAGCCTGATCTACATAGTGAGACCCTGTAGACCTTGTACTAAAATATATACAAAAGCTTAAAGAAATAAAAAGGAGACCTAGAATAGTAAAGGAGATCCTAGTCAATAAAGGCAAGGAAGCAGGCATGACTATCTATGATCTGAAATTATACTACAAACCTACTGTGATAAAATCAGCATGGTATTGGTGAAAAAGATCCAAGGATCAATGGAACAGATGAAAAAGATACACCCACAAGCACAAACACATTGAGCCACCTTATCATTGACAAAGGGGCCAAACATGTTCACTGGAAGAAAGATGGCTTCCTTAGTAAATGATACTGGAAAAACTGGCTTTCAAACATGCCTAAGACTAAAATTAGACCCATGTCTACTATTCACTAAGCTAAAGTCAATGTAACTATTCACTAAGCTAAAGTCAATGTACTAGAAGAGAAAGTAGGTAGTAATCTTGAAGATACAGGTGTAGGCAGAGAGTTTATGAACAAAACCAGACTGCATGGGAAATATTTCAAAGAACCAAAAACTGGTATCTCATCCTACTAAAAGTTGTTGTACAGCAAAAGAAATCAACAACAAAGTGAAAAGACAACCTATAGAGCACAAAGAAACTTTAGCAAACTGTCCCTCAGACAAAGAACTTCTGTCTAGAAAATATAAAAAAATGAAAAAACAATCTGATAACTCCCCCAAATTGAAAGATCCAATCCTAAAATGGGCATCTGAGATGAATATACTCTTCTCATATGAGAAAATACAAATGGCAAATAAATATATAAAATAATATTCAACAACACTGATCATTTGAGAGATGCAAATTAAAACTACTGTGATTCCATCTCACCCCCAAAAAATCAGGAAATCAACCAATAGCAAATGATGTGAGAGAAAAGTATCCCTTCTGCACTGTTGGTGGGACTGGCACAACCACTATCAAAATCAGTATGGAGATTCCTAAAAAAGGTAGGATCAGAGATCCCATTATATCTACCCTTTCTTGGTATCTTCCCAGAAGAATTATACCATACTGATATATGTGCACCCATGTTTATGACAGCTCAATTTGTCATAGCTAAATTTTGGAAGAACTGCAAATCCCCATTAACTAAGGAGCAGATAAAAAATGTGGTCTTTTTACATAGAGTACTACTCAGCCATAAAGAAGGATAAACTCGAGCCTTTTATAGGTAAATGGATAGAACTTCAAATCATATTCATTAGTGAAATAAATCAGATTCATGTGTAAACATCATATTGTTTCCCTGGTGTGAAAAATTGAAAGAGTAAATAAGATTTAAAATGCACAGTAGATATTATGAAATGGGAAGAAAGTATTTGAAATGGAAAAAGGAATTTGGAAACTGGAAAGAAAGGAAGGGGAAAGGGAGAGAAAATACAAGTTAGTTATATTTATTAGAGTCTCTCTTAGTTCATAGAGAAGGTTTGTGCTAATATCAACTGGAGAAATGGTTATACCCATATCTTTTGCTCTGAACAACTACTTTAAAGATAACAACATGTAATGTATTAACTATTATTATTCTCCTATTGTTTTATTATGAAATTTTATTTTACCTTTTTTCCATAAATTTTTTTAAAAATGTGAAAATGAACAATTACTTTTTTGAGTAGCTTCAAAAGTTCCCAAGTCCGTTTGTTGGAAGTTTGGGAAGTACATGTGCTAATGATCAAGCTATAGTTCTTTAAAAAAAAACTGAACTTTTTATATTAGAATATTCTGCTGCACTAGACTTTATGGGCCCATAGCAGTATGCGATTGCTATTGTGCCTGTATCTGTTACTTTAGAATTATCCTGTAGTTTAAGAGTTGCATATTCTGAACCTAAAAATTGATTCTTTTTTATTTAATAAGTATTTGTTGATCACAAATTGTGTGTCAGGTAATATTTGTGCATAACTACATGTATTCTTTCTGTAGATGAACCATCTCCATATTATTTATAAAATCCAGCACAATGAAAATGCCATGTAAATAGTTGGTTATACTACATTTTGGAGGAATAATGAAAAGAACACATTTTTCCAGTTATTTTCTCATACTGCAGATACAGAGGGATGGAGATACATATACATATAATCTTGGAAACATTACACCAACTTAAAGCACCAGTCACAAAACTGACATACTGATAATTCCATTCATATGAAATATCTGGGATAAGGGAACCCTCTAGATACAGAAAGCAGATTAGTGAATGCCAGAGGCTGGAAAGAAGTACTTCCACAGGGGTAATTGGTGGCTAAACACTTGGTCGTTGGTCGTCTGACATTCTTAGACTTTATTCTGCTCCAGTTATCCATATGCTCTTCCTTAGATTCATTGCCTCTACACAAATAAGGAAGAATCATGTCTGTTAGGCACTGAAACAGAAAAACATTCAAACGGAAGTGGACGTGGGAACATTGAGGTAGGAGCAATGCTGAAAAGCAGAACAGGAAAACCAAGGCTCATTCACAACCAATTTCACACTGAGAAGAAAGATGGTAATTGTTGGGAGTCTGTGTATATGGGAGGGAAGTATATAGAGGGAAATGCAGTGTCAGCTAGTAGGTATGTGGATTAATGGAAGAAAATTAGATGGAAACATACCTCCTCATACCTGGGATAAAGGAAGGGAAATCAGGGTCAGAACCCCCAACAGGATACAGGCTTGGGGAGCAGAAGATGGGTTTGTCTCATTATACAGTGCAAAATATACTTCTTGAGGTAGCATCCACCTTCAATTTCCTTGCATAACAAAATTACTTTCATGCTTCAGGACCAAGCCCTAGAAGGTCCTTTTGAAGACCAGGCAGTAGCAGGATGAATACTAAGATGGCTAGAAGTTAGAAACCCATCAGTCCAAGTGTCCAAATATTAGGTTCCATGATCAGACAAACAGGGGTGCCTGTTAGGGGCTTAAAATAGATCATATACTGCAGAGGCAAGTCAGCCTTAACGCTGGAGTCAAGCTCTCCCACATGACAATTGGCTTCTACCAGCTGAATGTCAACCTTGTTCAACCTGTTATGAATAAAGTATTCTGTCCATGGCTCCTCCATACCTTTTTTTTTTTTGGACCAGGGATTGAACTCAGGACCTTGTGTTTGCCAGGCAAGCGCTTATTCTACTGAACTATTTCCCCAGCCCACCTCCATACCTTTTAAAAGGTATGGTTTCTTGCTTTCTCCATGATCTGGGCAATGCTTGCATCCTTCTCCCCAGCTGGACAGAGTGCGTGAAGAACAATCATTTCACGCCTACCTGCCATGGCTTCTGTATACATATTGATCAGCACTATCTCTTTCATGTCTTTCTGAGAGGTCATATTTGTTGGTGATGTGGTTGAGAAGGCCTCCGGCCTACACCAGTTCATCCCACTGACTTCCACCATGGTTATTGACTCAAACATCAAATCCCCATCTCCACTGCAGCGGAGGCCAAGAGCCACTAGATGGGACTCCATTTGTGCCCTGTTAAATAAAGTGGTGAAGAACAGGTCTCCCCACCATGACACCAGTGTCCTGGTTTCTTGTGTTTCAGGTTGCTCCTTCTTAGTTCTTTGGGTTTCCTTCCAAACCAAGAAAATGATATAAAATTAACTAACTGGGGTGCGTTTTTGCATGTACCTGGGATAATACTAAAAGCCACTGAATTGTTCAGTTTAAGTAGGTAACTGGTATACTATGTGAACTTAACAGATCTATAAATCTGCTATTAAAAGCAAAAAAGTAAGCCGGGCGTGGTGGCGCACGCCTGTAATCCCAGCACTCGGGAGGCTGAGGCAGGAGGATCAGTGCGAGTTCGCGACCAGCCTGGGCTACAGAAGTGAGCTCAAGGCCAGCCTCAACTGCATTGCAAGACCCTGTCTCAAAAAGACAAAAAAAAAAAAAAAAAAAGCAAAAAAGTAGTTAAGGCAATAATAAAGGATTAAATGCTGAAAGCACTATACAAAAGATAAAACCAGGCAATTCCCAGAGAGGAAATACAAATTTCCATGCAGAAGGCATGATGTTGACCTCAGTATTATGTGAAATCAGGCAATAACTTTTTTTAACTACATCAGATTGGCAAGAATTACAAAATGGTAAAACACACAGTTATGAAAAAATGCAGAAAAAGCATCTTTTCTTTGCATTGTTGGCTAGAATTTAAATTGCTAAATATTTTAGAAAGTACAGTATTCGTGTACACTAAATTTAAAACATTCCTGGGTTCGTGAGCTAGCTCAGTGGGCTAATCACTTGCCTTGTAAACTGAAGGACGGGAGTTTAATCCCCAGTACTGCATGCCACGCTGCCCATATCTATAATTCCATCACTGGGACGATTGAAATAGGAGGATCACTGAGCATCTGAACTGCATAGGGACACCTGTACCCAATAAATAAATAAAATTTTAAAATATTCCTACTGTTCACTTTTTTTTGTTTCAATTTTTTTATTGTTTAAATTTAACAATGGTTATATTACATATTTTCATCATCAGATCAGTTTAGATTAATACATATAGGTATATAAGATTGATCAAACAATTAAACATTAACCTTTCTAAATCCACATTACTTTTTTTTTCTTTTCCCCTTTCTTTTCTTTGAAAGTTGACATATTGCATATTGT
>PVJA010039745.1:0-18954 GCA_004027025.1 Myocastor coypus | reverse complement strand
AAAAAAAAAAAAAAAAAAAAAAAAAAAAAAAAAAAAAAAAAAAAAAAAAAAAAAAAAAAAAAAAAAAAAAAAAAAAAAAAAAAAAAAAAAAAAAAAAAAAAAAAAAAAAAAAAAAAAAAAAAAAAAAAAAAAAAAAAAAAAAAAAAAAAAAAAAAAAAAAAAAAAAAAAAAAAAAAAAAAAAAAAAAAAAAAAAATCTTGAAAGCTATGAATCAGATAATTTCAAATGTAAGGACACATAAAATGACTAATGAAAATTTCTGGTATAATAAAGTTATCATGCAGAAAAAATATAGTGACTTACACTTTGATTAAATACAGAATTTTAGACAGGTTATGAATTTATTTTTAAACAAGAAGATTACAGAATGCTTCTAAGTAATGATAGGGAGTTTGTCTCTTCAAGCAACTCATCAAGTTATTATGAAGGGTCCATAAGCCAGGCATGCCAGTGCACGCCTGCAATCCCAGCACTCACAGAGATAGGCAAGAAGATCATTAGAAGTTCGAAGCCAGCCTAGGCTACAATGTGAGCTCAAAGCCAGCCTAAATGGCACAGCAAGAGCATGTCAAGAGAGAAAGAAAGAAAGAAAGAAAGAAAGAAAGAAAGAAAGAAAGAAAGAAAGAAAGAAAGAAAGAAAGAAAGAAAGGAAGGAAGGAAGAAAGAATCTCTAAAGCACCAGGATCAGGTAGATAGCTCAGCAGTCTAAGTGTCTGCCTTGCTTGTACTGGGGGAACACACACACACACACACACACACAAAACACCAAAGTAAAGACATGATGAAAATTAACAGTGAGAGGAGGACTTTGCACTTAGAATGCTAGATAAAGTTTTATCACAAACTGTACACAAAACATCTTGGCTGACACCCAGCACTCAACAGAAAAACCATTGCAAGACTTTAATTGAAAATGTAAAAGGAAAAAAAGGCATGCCAAATAATTCAGCAAATTAAAGCACCTACTGTGGGTGGTGGCGCATATACTTAAGGTGCCTTGCTGGCTTGCTGGTCCTGCCCCCAAGGCAACCACTGAGATGGTGATTGAGACTGGGTGTGGTGGTGCAGGCCTAAATCCCAACTCTTGGGGGGGCAGGGGTGCTGAAAACAGGTGGATTACTAGGAACACTAGGAGTATGATCTACATAGTGAGATGCTGTAGACTCTTACTAAAACACAAAAAGTAAAATAAAATAGTCCAGAATTGCACACATTAAGCATGTGCCAAGTACTGCTATAAATGTCTTACCTATTGACTATCTCAAAATCCCAGCAATCCCCCTCTGAAAAAAGATATCATTTTATGGGGCCCGGCAGGATGGCTCAGTGGTCTAAAGCACCTGCTTAGGAAAGCTTGGGCGGCTGCAGGGACGGCGGTTTGATCCCTGGCAGAGCCGGCCATAAAAATAAATAAATAAACAAACAAAAGTTCTGAAACAAGAAAAAAAATTTTTTAAAAAAAGATATTTTATGTGGCAAACTAGGAAAGCAAGCCCAAAAAATAAGTTACTTACCACTGTGACATGGCTCAGTGGTCAGTCAGAATTTGAACCTGGTCTCATTTCACAGTGCACAGTCTCAACCACTAAGATTTTGCTTCTTTCCTCTATACCACTGTCTCAGTTACTATTCTCTCCTTGCTGGCACAAATAGCTGACACTCAAAATGAAGGAAGGAAAGGTTTACTTAGCGCACAGTTATTGGAGGTTTCGGTCCATACTCTGCTGGCTCTAAGGCAGGGCAGAACAAGGCAGAGAGCAGCAGCTCATGGCAGAAAAAAAAAAAAAAAAACACAAAAGGAGTGGCAAGCAGCTCAGGCAGCTAGCTAGACTCTCTCTTCTCCTTACACTGCACTGCAGATTACCTGCCCCAAGGCAGGTGCAGCAACCACACCCACAATAAACAATCACAAACTCCAGAAGCCACCCAGGACTTCATGAGGTTTTGGGAGGACAACTAGACACAAATCATAATAACCACAAAATCTGGTGAATCAACCTACAAATCTAAACTTACTACATGTAAATTACCAAAATGTAGGACAATGCACAATTAGCAAATGTGTATGTGTGCTAGGGACTGAACCCAATGTTCAATACCTAAATCAGTTCTGGAAAAACAAAAGTTACAAAGATAAGAAATGAGAGGGGAAAATATCCACTCAAAGGAATAAAAGAGCAAAAAGAGGCACACATAGTGGTCCATAGCTGTAATCCCAGCACACTGGTAATCTGTGGTAGAACTGCAAACTTAAACACAACCCAAGAACTTAAGAGACTTGTGGAGATGCCATCTCAACATTAAAAGGACTTGCTAGGGATATAGTTTAGTGACACAATTGCTTGTCTGGTAAATGCAAGGTCCTGAGTTCAATTCTGAAAAAAAGGAAAGAAAAGAAAATTAAAAGGACTGGGTAAAGGCCTTAGATTCAATTCCCAGTACTAGGGGCTGGACAATAACTAAGGTAGAGAAACATGGGCAACTCAAGTAGCTTGAATTGAAATGAATGGGAAATAGGGAGAAGTAAATGGCAAACGGCAAATAACCCAGAGGACTAAGAAATTGAGACTGAACTCACTATGGAAGACAAGGGAGTAACCTGAACAAAGCTGTTATATGGTAACTGGATACAAAAATTAGATATAAAAGAGATGAGAGTGGAAAGAAATGTCAAAATGCCAATCTCTAACTTCAGGTAAGGAATATCTTGTAAAGCAGACCAAATGAAAATGGAGAAAGAAGAATGGATACATGGCACAGAGTATACAAATTCTAATTAAATTAATGAACTGAGCCAGACAGAATAAGACTTCTTGACATATATACTGACATGCAAAGATAACAAAGGGACTAATGGGGCCACATCTGAGACAGTCTTTGGAAACTATATGGGGAAGTGCACTAGGGATCCTAAAAGCTAATGTTAAAGGGTAGACAGGCCCTGAAGAGAAGACAAGCTGCCCCTACCTAACAGCACAAGTTGAAGAATTAAGGAGACTCTGTAGTCAACATTCTGAGAAGGAATGTAAAGAGTGAAAGAATTTAGTAACAAAATAAATATTGAAATGACTCTGAGGTTTTAAGTACAATGCAAATGTCATTAATAGCAATGGAGAAAAAGAAGTGAAAGCAGGTTTAAAGCAAAAAGAGGTAAGATTTCAGGTTTCCATACGGTGAGATTAAGGACTATGTATTACAAAATCTAAAAATGATGTTGTGTCTACAGGGCTGGTCCTTGGACAAGAAGAACAAAAACTGAAAATCTGATGTCCCTTTAAGACACTTGAAAGTTCACGATACTAAAAGAAAAAGTATTGGGAAAAAAAAGACTAAGGAAAGTTTAAGGAACATCAATGATCATGAGAAAAGGAACAGCCAATTAAGATTACCAGTCAGAAGAATCAAGTGCAGTGCAACAGTGCTTCCTAATCTTTTTCATACAAAAATACACAAATAGTAAGACAATACTATTTGTGGCACAATATAGTAAATAAGACCACTGAAGGCTAAATGTTATTAGCCCAGGGTAGAGGAGATCACATGTACACTTAGTAATTCATTTCTTTACTATGTGGAAAGCTTTGTAACACATGCCAAAAGTTTAAGATTTTATTTCCTTAATTTGTCTCTTTCAATAGATAATAATCCAGTTGGGTAGAATATTACAGAAATGACAAAGAAAAAACTCACAGATAACCACAAAATTTGGTGAGGAAATAATGGCTAAAATCTAGTGAAGAATAACAAAAGACAGTGACTAATAAAGTACCAATTATTTACCAATCATGTCAATGCTGATTACAAGGGGTAACCTAAATGGGAGGATTCTTCAAAGCATTCTTGTAAGACCATTCCCCTTTTAAACTAAATTGTAAATGCAATAAGCTTTATCTCCTAATTCTTTCTCTTCAGCCTTTGAAACTTAGAACACTTACCCAGTGCGGGATTGGCCAACCTTATCACAGATATCCAGGATGAGGCCCCAGTCCTCAGCAGTGTTCATCTCACTGGTTGCTTTCTCTAAAGATTAAAAAAGGAATTGTGGAAATGTTGTTTTTCAGGTCTTTACAATACATGTAACCATATTCATATCATGAATATATAGTTCAATAAAGCTTTAATAAAAAACAAAATAGCTGCTAACACTCCACTCAATAAGGCCTTCATATCCATTTTTAGCCCTCGGAAGAAAATATTTTTTGTCACAAAAGGGCATACTCATAAGTACTGCCAATCAATATTCATTCTTTAGAATATTTCTATTGACGAACTATTAATTTTAGTATTATGATTTTTATATTATACAATGAGTGCTTAATAGGAAAAAAATCACAAAAATTATGTAATTTTTAATATTTATTATTTATAAAAAAACATAAAAACTTGCAACATCAATTGGCTTTTGGTATACAAAATCTAAAAACCTAAAATAAAAATAAATTCCTTGGGGGCTGGGGAAATAGCTCAGTAGAATAGGTGCTTGCCTGGCAAGCACAAGGGCCTGAGTTCAATCCCTGCCCCACAAAAAAAAAAAAAAAAAATTCCTGTATGAACCACAGTCAAACTATCAGTAAAACTCCATCAAAAGTTTTTTTTTTTACTTCAACTATCATACCTAAATAAGAAAATAAGAAATGAATAAAATATCAATATGTAACGCATGCTTAGAATAGAAATCAACATTTTCACATCAACTGTGCTTGCAAAACCTAAAAGATAACATAAGAAAAAAGTTTCTATGTGAACTACAACGAGAATACCAGCACCACTCTATCAATTAATCTTTACTTCAATTATCACACTTAAAATAATAAGAAAACAAGATGTCAATAAAATGAATAACATGTAATGGGTGCTTAGAATAGATATCAACATTTTTACATCAGCTGTGTACTTGCTTATAAAACCTAAGACATAACATCAGAAATAAAAACCTATAAGAGCTTCAACGTAAACATAAAGTCTACTGTTCACACCCAAGGCAGTCTTCAGGTGTGATAAATGCATGTTCCATGACACATCTTTCTTACACTGATAGCACATGTGCTCAGCTTTCCTTTTCTATGTGGTATGCTATTCCTGTCACTTCTCTCTTTTTCTTTCCGAGATCTTTCTAATTATGTGATACAATGTTGGGAACCACGGAAGCTAGAAAATCAAAGATGTGTAGGTGGGATTAAGCCTCAGTACCTAAAGCAAACAAGCTACCTCAGTCCTGAGATAACCATCCTGACTGGTTAATGTCTGCTACTAGTTACCAGGCAACCTTGTATCACATGTTACTAACTTTGCAAAGGTATAAATTAAATGTAGGTTTCATTGTGCTGGTGCGTGAGTCTTGCCCATCACATAGATTAGAGAACACCTAGCCCAGCTTTTGTCTGTCTGTCTTTTTTTTTTTTTTTTTCTGTATTTGGAAAAATACAGAACTACATGGATCAGACTCATATTCATTCTTCCGTTTTCAGCTTCCCAAAGTGCTGAGATGGCCGGGCCGGGGCTGGAGCAGGCTGAGTGGCCATTGAGCTCTGCCAAGGCAGGCACTTTAGCCTGTTGAGCTATCACACCAGTCCTCCAGCTTTTGTCTGCTTGTCTATCTTTCTCATTCCTACCGCTGTGTCTCCCCAGTAGAACCATTCAGAGTTAAAACTAATGGATCCCTACAACACAACATGCACTTAGCAGAGAAATAAGCAATAAGAAAATAAAATATCAAATGTGGAATGAGTGCTTAAAATAAACATCAACACTGTCACATCAACTGTTGATTTGCTTACAAAGCTTAATATAACTTTAGAAATTAAACCTATGTGAAATACAAGGAAAACATCAATAGAATTCTACAAGAAAAATGTTTTCTTCAACTGTCACACTGATGAAAACTGTACATTCCATATATAAGTATCACTTATAATGATAACATGTATGTTTTGTTTTCATGTCCTTTCTTGTAAGGCAAAGTTAACACCTTTTTCAGTTTTCTTATCATAGTAGGATTTTGGGATGTTCTGCCTACTTGTTAACCTGTCAGTTTTCCAGTGTATTCCACATTTTTTAGTATTTCTTTGGGCAGAAACATTTTGGTGTTTTGTTTTGTTTTTTTTAACATTTTGTTTTTTTCTGCTGAGTTCCAGTCCCAATCCTTAAGAAAATTCTTAATCCTTAAGAAAATTCTTAATCCTTAAGAAATTAAAATTGGTATTTTCGACTTGTCATTGTCTTTGAAAACTATTAAACTATTTCACACATGCTTAGGATCAAATAAAACATGACCACTGGCCAATGCTTCGTATTTCCAGTGGCATCATAGTTGCTGCATAACTTATCAACAACATCACACTTTTACTTCTGTTGAAGAAAGTTTCTCTCTCAGTCTTTAGTTTTGTCAAAGTTTCCCAATTAATTTTTCTATCATGGCACAATTTTTTTGTTGTTGCTGCTGTTGTTGTTTTCTTTTTTCGTCTTTTTTGAGACAGGGTCTCACTATACAGTCCAGGCTGGTCTTGAGCTCACTTTTGTAGCCCAGGCTCCTCTTGAACTCAAAGCTATTCTCCTGCCTCACCTTCCCAAGTGCTGGGATTATAGGTGTGTGCCACCACACTCAGCTCCATGGTACAGTGTTGACTATCAGCAGAACCAGTTTATTTTTCTTTTCCATATAAAGGTCAGGGGCCAGTAAGATAAGCTCAGCAGTGTAAAGCGCATGCTTAGGCAAGCTTAGGCAACCACGGGGACCGCAGTTAGATCCCCAACACAACATGCTGCACCAGTCCCACCCCCAGAGCAGGCTGAGCCAGCCATAACATAAGAAAGAAAGAAAGAAAGAAAGAAAGAAAGAAAGAAAGAAAGAAAGAAAGAAAGTTTAAATAAAATAAAATAAACAAACATATGCAAGACCAATGTAAAACTTTCTGAAATCCCAAGCTGTACTATATAATTGTTTTGAAATTGCAACATTTAATTTAGAGTTTTTGCTTTATTCCTGTGTATAGTTCCTGTGCTGGTCAACTTTTGCTCCATTTGCAAATGCAACATCAAATTAGAAACAACAAACCAATTGTCTAATGTCAGATTCTGATTCATTTGACAGAAGGAAGCAACAAGTCTGTTCACAACATCAGTCAGTTCATTACTCTATGAGTAACGATGCAAAGGCTTAGGATGAATTTCTAAGCTGAAAGCATAAGAACTCTTCACATCTATAAGAGCATTTTTATGCCCTCACTATATTTTTGGACCTAGTTCTAACTGTTGTTTTCTTTGTCACCTGAATCAAGAAGGTCTACATTCCCGGTGTCTATAGGGGTTGATTTTTTGTTCCATTTCACTGTCACAGGAACTGTGGTTACCGTGGCCAACAGATCATTATCATTATCATTCAACCACCCACATCACTCTTACATTATGAAGACAGGTATTTTACCATAAGGGATCACCTTCATCATACATGCATGAATAAATCTGATTTTGACCTCCAAAACTTGCAAATCTGATTTTTCATGTGCCACTGTACTAAACTGGGCTTCTTCTACCAGAAAAAATCTAAAGAAAACAAATCCCAGAATGGTGTGGCTGTATTATACCCCTTCTGATGATGCTCAAGTGCACACATGCAAGAACTCTCCCCAGAGCATCATATGGGTGTAAATCTTGGCTTAACACCTTTGCACACAGGCACACACCTTATCTTTAGTTATACTGAGTAGGTAAGTAAAAAGATTGCTTCCTGTATCCCTCAGAGAAAGTAATGAGGTGCATATCTGAATACTGTTATGTTAAAGTAAAAAATTTACAGTAGAAAATTAAGGGATGAGTGTGGAACCCAGAGTTATGTTCCATTAAAGGGAAAAAGAGCAAGTACACTATCACAGATCACAATTTTCCTTCATTGATTTCAGTTGTTCTTTGATTGATTTTTCTTGAAGAAAAGTTATATACAAGTCTACTCCAACTGCAAAACAAATATTTTCATTATGAAAAAAGTTTCTGTATTTGCCAATGAAGTGACACAGGCTAGGCAAGCATCTCTAGCAAAATAGTAAAATTAATTATTTAGCTAGAATTGTGCTTATATGGTTGGGGAGAGAGGACTGAAAGATCAAGCTTTGAATATTTTTCCTTAAATAAAAACTTGGCATAATTAAAAATCAAGAGCTATGGCAGATTAAACTCAATCATCTAATTCAGCTCCCTTCTTTAACTAGTTTTCTTTAAAATAAATACGCAAGGGCAAGGTAAACAACAGAAGTGCTTAATAGCAACGATAACTTAAAAGTTTTATATACCAGCATAAATATATATGGTAGCATACACAAGACATTCAAGGAAAGAGAATTATATATATCTGCACTAAGAAAAACAGCTTAAGTACAAGCCTGCTTTGTTCCACTTAATTCTCAGAAGGTTCAAACCGGTAGCAGAAATAATGTGTGGAAGTGAAAGTGAAGGAAGAGGACTTAAGTTAGGGAGGAATAGTAACAGCTCTTGAAAGGCCAATCACTTCTATAATAGTACTCTGACTTCCTCACTGGAAGCACACTAGCAACTATCTCTCCTTACATGGAGCAAGAGTGAAGAGTGAAGATCCCCTTTTTAGGAGCTAAGCAAAGGTTCTCTAGACTAATAATCCCCAGGTGTACTGGAATCCTGGGCACAAAACATAAAGGAAAACCTTCTGGTTTTCAATCAGTCACATAGGGAACTTGGTCATCACTCCATGCAAACAAGTAAGAACCTGAATATAGTGAAAAAGCATACACCTTTCTCAGATCCTTCCAGGAAGGAAACTTAAACAAGAGTGAGTCTGAAGCCAAGAACTAGAGCCAGACAAGCAGAAACAGATGATCACAACTTAGCAACTAAAGCTTGGCTGTAAGACCCAAAGGTGAGTGACAGATTGCTAGAGGCTTTGGTAAGACAAGTGAGAGAACTAAAACTCCAAGGAGGACCAAATCACAGGGGTGCATGGGTGGTTCACTGGTAGAATTTTTGCCTGCAAACTATAGGGGCAACCTATAGCTCGGTGACTTTTATCCAGGAATAATATTAGGTTCTCACAGTAAATACTGGAGAGAAGTTCCCTTCTGCTTCCTGGTGTCAAGACCGGGAAGAAAAAAACATTTGGCAATACACAAGAGAATGTGGCCTATCTACGCTTTAGGGAAACAATTTCAGTAAGTCTAATCACAACTCACCTGAGGTAAGGGGCATTCCCAGCTCCTACTTGCTCTCATCTGCTACCTGAGCAAAGAAAAATAACTCAACTTCAGCCCACTCTCCCATCTCACCTATATGAGGAAAAGACTGAAAGGGGGCTATAGGGTTCACAGTCCAGATACACAACACATTTATTAAAAGACTGAGTATATCTTCATGTGAGTCAAGTACCCGTACCACGTTAACACTAGTGAAAGAAACAGAAACAAAAAGTGGGCTTAACAGTCAGGCCTGGTGATGCGCACCTATAATCCTAGCACTTCTAGGCAATTTTGGAGAGCTCTTGACTCAGAATCAAAAACTTTTCTAAGGAAAAGAACGGGGGTGAAAGGAAAAAAGAGAAAAAAAATGGAAAAAGAAGTATATGTGTATGTACAAGGATAGCTGGAATGACTATACTGCTGATTTCTGCTAGTCAATTGAACAGTTAACGCTTAAATTTTAAAAAGCGTTTGTAACTTTCTTGACCAATTTTGCTTGCTTATATCTGATAATCTGGACAACTACTTTGAAGACAATATGCAATATATGCAATATAACAACAATTGTTCAATATTTATTATTTTTGTTTAGTGAAATTATCATTTCTAATTTCTAAGCTATTTTTTTTTATTCTCTTGAAAAAATAAAAAGTAAAAAAAAAAAAAGGAAAAGAGATGGAGATGTAAGTGTGATGGGCTCTGGATTCAATCCCCATTACTCTCCAAAAAAAAAAAACAAAACAACACAAAAAAAAAAAAAAAAAAAAACCAAAAAAAAAAAAAAAAAAAAAAAAAAAAAAAAAAACAATAAAACAGAAACAACTATGTATATTGTTTTAAGACAGAACTAACTTATAGAGCAAGAAAAGTTATCAGGGATAGAGAGCATCACTATAAGTTATCAGGGATTAAGAGATGTCAATTCCCCAATAAAACGTATCAATCCTAGTTTAGGTACCTAACATAAAAGCTTTGAAATATATGAAGGAAAACAGAAATAATAAAAAGTCAACTATTAAGAATGGTAAGAGGGGCTGAGGAGATAACACCATGGCACGAGTGCCTGCCTGGCAAGTGCAAGGTTGTGAGTTTGAACCCCAATCATGAAAGAAAAAAAAAAAAGAATGGTAAGAAGGGACAGGGCAGATAGCTCAGGGGATTATAGTGCCTGGGAAGGGACAGAGTTGGAGCCCCGTACATGCCATGCCGGCCCTACTCCCTGGGGCATGCTGAGACAGCAACTGAGACTGGGTGTGTTGGCACATGCCTATAATTGTAGTACTTGGGAGGCTGAAAACAAGAAAATCATTTTGAGTCCAATCTGTGTAGTGAGACCTTATAGACCCTGCACTAAATATGTTTTAAAAAATTAAAAAAGAATGGTAAGAAGAAAGCTACTACTAAAACTAAAGGCTTCAACATCCCTCCACAAGAACTGAACAAAGCAGGCAAAAAATCAGTAATATGGTGGAACTCAATAATACCATCAATAGACTATATGTAATTTGTATCTATAAAGTATTTTACAGAACAATACAATTCTCAAGTTCACATGTATCTTAGGTATTTTTTTCTGGCTGCTGAGGCAAAATATGTGAAACTGAACATTAAAGGAAGAATGATTCATTTCAGCTCAGAGTCTACAGAGGTTTCAGTCTATTGTTAGTTGGCTTGAAGGTGGGGTGGTAAGGCAAAAAGGCATCACAGAGGAGAAACAGTCCATGGCAAGCAAGCAGGAAACAGTGAAGCAGCAGCTGCACCAGGTAAGCTTATCCTTTGCTTTTATCCCGTCCAGGTGGCAGCAGCTACAATTATGATGGGGATACCATCATCAATAAATCCATTCAGTCATAACAGAATTACTCCAATCGGTGGACTAATTTAGAACTACATATTTTTAATCCCAACATTACACATTCTGTCCAGCCAGCTTCAAAAATCTCCAGCTATGAGCGCCTGAAGCTTTTGGGCGGGGGGGCACACATCTGGATACCAACCACAAGAACACAAAACATCCAGCAAGACAGACCACATCCTGAGCCATAAAACACACTAAAAGAAATTCAAAATAGAACATCATACAGTCTTTGATCTCTGACTACAAAGGAATTAAACTAGAAAATCCTTAACAACAACAACAAAAAGCTGCAAAATTCAAAAACACATTTCTAAATAATGTGAAATCTACACCGCATGTGGCAATGCAAGACTATAATCCCAGTTCTGGGGAGGCTGAAAACAGAAGGATCACTACAAGCCTGAACTACATAGTGAGACCCTGTAACATGAAATACATTTTAAAAAGAAAAAAGAAAAACATCTTAAGGAATTTTAAAATATTGTTAATTAAATAAAAATGGTAACACACAACTTACGAAAACATGTAGAATACAATGAAAGTACTGCTTGTAAGAAACAACATTGTACAAAACTAGAAAAGCAAATTAAATACAAACAGAAATAACAGAAATTATGATAAAAGCCAACTAAATTGAAAACAGTAGAAAGCAATGCAAAAAAAAAGAAACCTGGTTATTTAAAAAGATCAATAGAAGCAATAAGCCTCTAGCCAAGTTGCAAAAAGAGGACACAAGTACTAGTATCAGAAGCAAAAGAACGGCCCTCATCACAGTTCCATGGGTGGTAAAAGATAAAGAAATATTATGAACTCCATGCCCATTTGATAAACTAAAGGAAATGGACAACTTCTTTAAAACCACTGTATGCCTAAATTCATATAATAAAAAATATACACTCTAGTAGGTCTGTTATTTAGTAAAGAAACTGGGCCAGTAAAATTAATGATCTTTCAAAACAAAGCACCAGACCCAGTAAATTCACCACTGAATTCTCCCAAACATTTAAGGAAAAAATTATTAATAATTTTCTACAATCTTTTACAGAAAATAGAAGCAGAGAGAATCCCTTTTCACTCAATATATAAGGCCATCATCATGTTAATATCCAAGCTAGACAATATTACAAGAACTACACCAGTATAAATGCAACAACGCTTAACAAAAAATTCACAAACTGAACTCAGCAATATATAAATAGGCAATATATACCAATGGCCAAGTGAGATTTACCCTAGGTATGCAAGACTCATTCAACATCTGGACTCACAATCAACTTCTGAAAAACAAAGACTTTTCTGGGCACTATAGCTCAGCCCAAAAAAGACTTACAAATGAGGTTCAGTGAAAAGAAAGATTCCTTGGTAAAAATCAATCTATAATGAAGTTCTAAGTCAAGAAGGTCCAACCACATGAGAGCACCTTCAGTGTACTTCTGATTTCTCAAGTATTAGACACTGACAAAGAAGGATTATTAGCTCAGAAAATTTGCTAACATGTAAGATTAAGGAAAAGACAAATAAACAAAATAATGAAAACAGTGAAAAAATGCAATTTGGGAGAAATAGAACTTCTGAGGTGGGGTGACCGCTATATTCCAAGACAACATCAACATACAAAAGTAGAAGATAAGGAGTAACAGAGTTCAAACAATAAATACCACAAACAGATGTTGTGAAAGATAATATATCACCAAGGTCTCCACTAACAAATTCCATTTTTTTTTTTAACCAGATATCGACTAACCAACACCAACGTTCTTACTTGTAATGCTTGGCCATGATCAACTGATACTAAAATTTCTGTTTTGATAAGCCTCTTTAGTACTCTTTTCTCCCTTCCCATTTTTCCCCTCTCTGAGAACTGAAGGTAGGTCATAGTGACTTTAAAAACAAAAAACGGATAGTACACAAACTTCAGGCTTACACTATTTGATCTATACCATAGCCCCATCATCCACCACTTAAGTTTCTAGCCCTGATTAGTCAAAGCACTCAGTGAAGGTAATAAGTGACAACAGGTACTGGTGCATAGGATTATATATGACTAAGCTATAAGTATTATCAGATGATATTACAAACTACTTGAGGGTGCATATTTTCAAGAGGCTTATTTAGCTCAAGTTTGAAGGCCAAAAGTCCAAGAAGAGGCAGTCCCATCTGGTCTCTAGTCAGGGTCTCTTGGTGGATGGCATAACAAATAATGGGAGTGTATGTAAATACTGTAGTGAAACAGAAGTCAGAATGATTCAGGAGCTAGGGCTGCTCTTTTTACAGTAACTGTTCTTGAAGAAACAAGCTAGCATCCACCAGAACTACAACAATCTCTTCCAACAGTCATACCTCAGTGACATACTTCCTCCCACTAAGAGCAAATTCTTAAACACTCCACTACGTACATCACCATACTGAGACCACGCTTCTAGCACATGAACTCTGAGGTACAGGCTCAATCATATTCAAACTTCAGTCTTCTAACTTGAGAGATAACAAATGGCTTTTATTCCTGGTATAAGAACACAAGATATCCAAAATATCTCTGATTTCAGGATTAGAACTCAAAACTTGAGGACCTGTCCAAGTAGAGAACTCATAAATAGGATTTTGTTTTGTTTTGTTTTGAATTTTGTCCTATTGTCTGTGTTCTGTCCTTTCTCTCATGAGCAAAGCACAGGAAATTCAATTACTCTTCCTCATTGTAGGTCACCCTTTCCCCCACAGCCATAAAAAACTAGCATGATTATTCTCCTTTCCCTACTTTTTTGTCTAAGAGCTGATCTCCACAAAGGAGTCTTGCCTCATACTAAGGAGGAAGAAATGCTAGCTAGCTAGCTAGCTACAACTAAGGGGTGAAGAAGGATCTGAGGAAGTCTTGCAGAGGATCCCTACTCAATCAGTTAGCATTAGCTCATACCCTTTCTGTCACTTAAAACTTTTACCTATCTTTCTCTGCTTCAGCGAACATTAACATAAAGATTAATGGCTCACCCTGTGCTTTGGGGTTATCAATTGGAAGGCTTCTATGATAAGTAAAACTATGATCAAATTTGTCATGTTATAAAAGATTAAGTAGTCTTTCATTACAAGGGTGTAGGGGAAGAAAGGGATCAACCCTCTTTCCACTCCTACAATGCTAAGGTGATTTACTTGTAGGAATTTATAAAATTTGGACACATGTTCAACAAAATGAATAAGCCTTTCAACTTTATCAGGCCCTATCTGAAGGGGCTTAAAATTTTAAAAAAAAATTTTTTTTTTTTAAAGGAACTGAAAGTAGCTGATAGAGGGCTAGATCTATTTTCTATTTTATAAAATAGAAATGATGACACAGATATAATACAATGCCTAAGGCAAGTTGAAAGAAAGGTAAAGAACCTAGACAGAGAAAAGAAAATCAGAAAAGGCTTTTGACATACTTCGAAATCATGAGCACTGAATAATGATCTCTTCTTTGTATTTAAATGAATGAAGTTATTTTGAAGAATTTAGGCTGTCTGAAATACAGATTAATTATAACCACTCCAAGACCTAAAATACTAGAAGAGATACATATTTGTACTGATTTCAAGAAACATCACATAGCCAAGAAAAGTTTTCCGGTTTCTTTTACTTTTCTTTTTAATGACTTTAGTACAGAGTCTACAGGGTCTCACTACATAGACTGGATTCATACTGATTCTCCTGTTTTCAGCCACCAATGTGTGGTGATTACAGACTCGCATCACTATGTGGCCATCTCAGTGCACCCCAGGGGCAGGGCAAGAAAGGCATGCTTGGGGATTGAAGCATGGCCACTGTACTCTACCTAAGCAGGCACATTAGTCCACTGAGCTATCTGACCAGCCCAAAAAAGAGTTCTGAAGAAGGAAATGATCTAATCATATTGGGCTTTTTGAAAAAAATTTTAAATCTATGATGTGTACAATGTTTATAAGAAAACATATCCTAGTAACTAAGTGGATTATTTAGGATACAA
The DNA here is from genome assembly GCA_004027025.1 of Myocastor coypus. Lineage (NCBI taxonomy): Eukaryota > Metazoa > Chordata > Mammalia > Rodentia > Myocastoridae > Myocastor > Myocastor coypus. The sequence continues at coordinate 3,926 of PVJA010039745.1, read as the reverse complement.
ATGTTTGTGCCAGGTATGTTGGCCTTTGCCTATAATCTCACCACTTTGGAGACTGAGGCAGGAGATCACTGTGTGTTCAAGCCTAGCCTGGGCTACGGAATACTTTCAAGACCAAACTGAATTATACACTAAGACCCTATCGTAAGAAAAAAAAAAAAAGCTAACCTTAGAATGTTATTCAATTTGTTCCATCCAACTGTATGAAGAGATAAACTGTCTTAAGTTTACTGTATTTGTTCAAGCATCCCTAGTGTATTATAAAGCCGTTGATAATAAACTTTACTTTGCATAACTCAATATTCATGTTCTCAGCCTAAGAACACCAAAAGTCTATGACAGTCCCAAGCAACACTTTACCTCAAAACCTTACCCCCACCAAATCCTCAAGCCCTCTGAAACCCAAGAAGACTGAGTGAATCATTCTGAACAATATATGTTAGTCTAATATTTATCTCAATCTAGAAAACTAAAGCCAGTTATTGCTTTGATCTGCTAATACATTTTAATAATTAATACATTATTCTTGACTGGTAGTCAAGCAGACTTCTCTTAAAAAAAATACCTAAGTACATTTTGTTTTGTTTGATAGTAGGGATTGAATTTAGGCATGTTCTACCAAGGTACTACATCCTCAGTTTTTCATTTTTTAATTTGAAACAGTGTCTCTCATAGGTACATACCATCATAGCCAGCTCTAAGTATATTGTTTTTATTTTTTTATTAGTGTATTTTTTTTTTTCTTGTTTCAGAACCTTTGTTTATTCACTCATTTTTATGGCTGGCTCAGCCCGCCCCGAGGGTAGGGCTGGCGCAGCATGTGGTGCCTGCGATCGAACCGCGGTCCCTGAAGCCGCCCAAGCCTTCCCATGCAGGCGCTTTAGACCACTGAGCCATCCCGCCAGGCCCCTAGTGTATTTTTATTTTATTTTGTATTTTATTTTATTTCACTTTTTTCTTGTTTTAGAACTTTTGTTTATTTATTGTTATGGCCGCCTCAGCCTGCCCTGAGGGCAGGGCTGGAGCAGCATGTGGTGCCGGGGATGGAACTGCGGTCCCTGCAGCTGCCTAAGCTTTCCTAAGCAGGTGCTTTAGACCGCTGAGCTATCCTGCTGGGCCCGTTTTTAAAGAATATACTTTAGTTTTAAACATAATAGCTAAGTGAGTTAAAACTAATTGAAAAGTTACAGTTAAAAGGTGACAGACTATGTTTGATAAAATATGAATTGACTGCTATCATGACTATAACTTTAGGAAATTCTGAATTAATGACATAACCAAAAATGTGTACTACAGTCATTAGCAGATGTGCTGACACTCATAGACAACCTTTAATTCTGCTATACGTAAGTATCTGCTCTGGTTTAGATTTCAAATGTGCTTGGACTCATGTGTTCCTTCAGGCGTGGGGCTATCTACAGCCATATCACACTGATCTCAGAGCTGTAACCTTCAGAAGGTGATTGGATCATGGGGCTAAGCCCATTGAAAGAGCAGTCTGATGGCTATATAGCTGAATGGACCATGAGGCCTATTGGAAGAAATAGCGCACTGGTGGTCTGCCTTTGAAGGCTGTATCTTTCCTCTGGCTCCCCCGTTTCCAAACTGCCATTAAGTCAGTAACTTTTCTCCACCACATCTTTTGGCCACAATGTTTCGGATTCACCAGCAGCAAAAGTCAGCTGCTTATAGACTGAAACTTCAGAAACCACAGAACAAAATAAAACCATACTGCTTTACAGTGTATTTCAAGTACGTCTCAGTAACAGAACAGTGACTAGTACAGCACCAACTCAAACTCAGATATGTAAGTCAGCAATGAAACATCTGAGATCTCCAAACTGTTCATACCATTTATTGATGCTGCTTATGTTATCAAAGAATATCTTCAAATCAGAATAATATAAAATATTAATAGCAGTTCAACATGGTTTGAAAATAGCAAATGAAAGCAAAACTATTATCTTCTAAGACAAAAACATAGTTTGTGGGAAAGGCAGAAAGACAAAAATAATGAAGATTTTCCTCTAAAGAATTCAAAACTTGAATGATCTCATCTTATCCTCAAATTTTCCTAACATAAATATTTAAAGAGATTAAGAAATTTTCTAGCAGTACATAGAAAATCACACATAAGCATCTCAACTGAATTTCAACAGTCTTTCTAATGGAGTTATTTTTTTTGAAAAGCAGATACTTCTGGATTTTTTTTCAAATTTTATGATGGCCAAACATTTGGGGAGTGAGAAAGGCCAAAAGGATGACTATCCATCACAATCAGGCTATAGGGACAGCACTGCCATTCAGCTTACAGATATAACAGTTCCTCAAAATGGCTAATATAGCATCTCGTTCTGTGGCAGAGTGCACTCAGTAAGCACATGGTCCTAGGTTCAATCTCTAAAACCAGAACAACAAAACAAACAAAACCCCAATGAGAACAAAACAACAGAACATGTCAGGCCAAAAAGATGCACATCTGAAAAGCAGGCTAGTATAAAGCCAATCAGGCATGAAATGTGCCTTCAGGAAAAAAAGGAAAAACAAGGCTGATGGGTTGAAAAGGAGCAAAATGCTAGAGGTCGTATATGCCAGAATCTTTAGGAGGCATATTCAATACATGTGGCACACAGAAGGCAGTGTACATTTGTTTGGAATATAGAAAATTACAATTACAGAGGAATGACTCTCAGGCGCTTAAACTATGTAACAAAGTAATCAACTGAAGCACCAGTCATCAAAACAGAAGCAAAATGCTAATAATCTTTTTTTTTTTTTTTCCAGAACTTTTGTTTGTTTATTTTTATGGCCGGCTCAGCCTACCCTCAGGGCAGGGCTGGAGCAGCATGTGGTGCTGGGGATTGAACTGAGATCCCTGCAGCCACCCAAGTTTTCCTAAGCAGGCACTTTAGACTACTGAGCCCTCCTGCCGGGCCCCTAAATGCCAATAATCTTGAACACCCTGAATTTAAGGTTTTGAAACTGATGCAACTACAGTGGAGTTAGAATATCATAGTTTTACATGTTATCCCCATAGCAATACTGTGTTAGTACTTTTGTCCCAATTTACAGAAGTGAAAAGTGAACTCAAAGGGTTCTTCACCTGTCCTATCATAAATTTTACCCATTTACTTGTAGTAAATGCTGCAGGTACAACTTAAGCCCAACATCAAGGTCTTTCAATCAAAGTACACATCAGAAGAAAACTCAGTCTGCCTATGGCTTATGATACTGATTGGGCTAAACAAGTGGATTAAAAACATGTCCAAGTCTGTAGATTGTAGAGTTATCCAAAGTAGTATGCTCAGGAACAAAAAAGCACTTCTATAAAAACAAAGTCATAATTATTTAGCAAAGATAGGAATGAGTCAAAGACACTTCTGATGACTGGAACAGTAAAAAATTACCATATAATAAAGAACCAGACAGAGAAAGATAAGTTCAATTATAAATTAATTCTTTTTGTCATAACAAAACTTCAAATAGAAATACAAGACTAACAACCTAGGAAAGTATCAATAATTTTTTTTTTAGATACACTGAGTATCTATGTATTATCTATATATTAGCTATTGTCGATTACATACTAAGCGAAGAAATGAATTCTCATCCTTACAGAGTTAACATCCTACAAGAGACTGATGAATCACTTCATCTCAGGTGAAGTGCTAAAAAAAAATAAAACGGTAAGAAGCAGCAGCAATGTGGTAAAGATGGACTTTTTTTTTTTTTTTTTTTTTTTTAAACAGAAAGTTAACTAGGAAACTACATAATATGGCAAAACCTTAAAACTACCTAGGACAAGCCGGACGTGGTGGCTCACGCCTGTAATCCCAGCACTCGGGAGGCTGAGGCAGGAGGATTGGCGCGAGTTCGAGACCAGCCTGGGCTACAAAAGTGAGCTCAGGACCAGCCTCAACTGCATAGCC
>PVJA010039744.1:0-17500 GCA_004027025.1 Myocastor coypus | reverse complement strand
GAAGACCATGCACCGAAACCACAACCCTCTCGCCACCTTACTGCACACCCTTCTCAAGTTCCTAAACCTCTCTGAGCCTCAACTGGAAGGTGAGGGATAGCGCAAAGGCAAAGGTCTATAAAATCCCTCCATAAACAGCAGCCATAGCTACCTCCAATTGAGAATTTCCATAATGTCTAACAGTGTTTTTGAATTGGATCATCACTTCATTATTTTTTTGAACATGGAGTCGTGATCAGATGGTATTTTTTATTGTCTTCCTCTTAGAGGGAACTAAGTGTCATCTGAGAGCAAAAGAAGGGAAAGAGAGTAGATGCAGAAACATTCTCATTTTAAAAAAGAGGAAAGAAGGAGGAAAAGAATTTCCGAATTGCTTAAAATGTTACAAAACCTAACTCCTTCATAGAATCATAGTGAATGCCAGAGGGCTTCCGACACAGACCAGGCACTGCACCTGCCTTGCTGGGCGTCATGCAGGAAGCACTCAGTGGGCACTCTGTGCTGGGTGCCTGTAACACAGCCCAAGCCTTCTCACCCTGCCCTCCTGGGCCGGGTCCACCATGGCCACAGCAGCGTGGATGGACCCTAGAGCCCCTGCCCTGAGCCTGCTTCCACTCGCACAAATTGGCTGGCAAGCTTAGGGGCACTGCCTGACTGGGAAGGCAGGTTTCTGGCGTCTGAGCAGTTAAGAGTAAGGAAATGTTTTCTGCTCTGTGGAGGTAGGCGACGGGCAGTATTCTTCCTCTTACAGGCACCTGGCTCTCTCCACCAACACGCTTAAGATGATCTGTCTAGAACTTGTGGTGTTTGTTTGATTTCTGTTGAGTCAACAGTTACTGGTTTGGCAAATGGCAAGTGCAGGCCTCACTCAGGGAACCACAGTAGCAAGTTCTGAGAAACGCTGGGGAAAGGATTCTCGGGAGTTTCATGGTCCAGTAGTTCCATTCTTTTGCTCCTCCTGCCTGGAAAACCGGAGGAAGGCTGAGCTTTCTAGCTGCTCTGGTTTGGGGTCAGGCCTGGGTCTGGAAAAGTGTCCTTTAGTCTTTATTCTCCTTTCTGATAGCAGACTGGATCTCAATCTATGGAACCATCGTGAAATATAGAGACAGGCAGAGTTCCTCATGGGGCTCCTTGCCCCCAAGAGACAGTCTGTGGTCTGTGGATCCTGCCAGGCGGTGCTTTCTGCTCTGCTTGGCTCTAACACCCACTCTCTGGATGCAAACTCGACCAAGGCGAATGGTTCAATCTCACTGCCTAAAACAGCTGATGCTTGCTTTCTTACCTGAGACCGGGGAGAGTTCCAAGCCTACTACAGACTGCAGAATTGGCCCCCTTCCTTCTGCCCTCCTAGGCTGGGTCCCCTGTGGTCCATCCTCCCAGGAGCAAGAGGTTGCAGCCTGCTAATAGGTAATGGCTAGGCCTCATTCCTACTCTACCCCCTTTACTTGTAGCCTCTCATTTTTTTTTTTAAAGTTTTATCAGCACATGTTTGCAGTGCCTAATGACTGCATTCATCGCTGCTACAAAGCTCTTCTTTCTTCAGCCCTCTCCCCTCCTTTCCCTTCCCTCTCACCTCTTTCGTCGTCACTTTCCCTTTGGCAAAAGATCTATCCCCATTTCCTATTATCTCTCTTTTACTTTACTCTTTAATTTACTTGTATGCTGGGTCTGTCATGTAAGAGAAACAATGACATATTTAAGCTGTCTCTGATTTATTTCACTTAAAATTATGGTCTCAGGGTGCATCTACTTTCCTACAAATGGCTTGAGTTTATCTTTCTTTATGGAGTAGTAGCCCATTGGGCATAAACATCACATTTTTTTAATCCAGTCATCTGTTGATGGGCATACAGGCTGCTTCCATGATTTAGTTGCTAGGAATTGTGGTTCTATAAACACAGGCATGCATGTATCACTGAGATACAACGTTTCTCATTCCTTGGGAGAGATACCTAGAAGAGGAACAGCTGGGTCAAACAGGATCTCTATGTCTTATTTGTTTTAGAACTTTTATTTGTTTGTTTATTTATTTATTTTTATGGCTGGCTCAGCCTGCCCTGAGGGCAGGGCTGGCACAGCATGTGGGAGATTGAACCGTGGTCCCTGCAGCTGCCTAAGCTTTCCTAAGCAGGTGCTTTAGACTACTGAGCCATCCTGCCGGGCCCAATATGTGTCGTCTTTGAAGAATCTCCACAATGATTTCCATGGTGGTCACACTAGTTTACAGTCCAACCAAGAATGCAGACGGGTTTTTTTTATTCACTCACTTTTTTCTTTCTTAAAATGTATACAGGGTCTCACTAGGTAGACTGGATTCCTGGTGCTTCTCCTGTTTTCAGCCTCCCAAATGCTGAGATATATACTCACTTATTATCTTTTTTTTTTTTTTTTTTTGTGGGACCGGGGTTCAAACTCACAACCTTGCACTTGCCCAGCAGGCACTTGTGCCTTGGAGCTATCTCCCCAGCTCCTATACTCACTTATTAATGCTCAGTTCACAATGAACTTTGTGCAGAGTCTGGGCAAGACCTGGCAGAATGCTTCACCACCTACGGGAGCCATCAGATGGTGTTTAAAAAAAATGACTATGATCCACGTCCAGAGGACCCAAGTGGACAGCAAAGGAGCCGGGACAATGACAGCAAGGAAGGCACCAGAAGGAGGGGCTCATTAGCTGACACTCACCAGGCACGGGGGACAGGGAAGGAGCCCCAGCAGGCAGGGGATGCACGCAGTTCAAGCACAGGGGTTTCACACGACGTGGTGTGGAGTTCTCAGGCGCAGCATTACCACTGCAGCCAGCTGACAGCTTCCCAAGATTCCATCTCAACAGGTTTAAAGTGGGGGCCTAGGGATTCACATTTTTCACAATAGGGGTGGGGAGGGTACAGATCTTATAAAGGATATAGGGGGACACATTCTGAGAAACAACTTCCTTGGGAGAAAAAAAAAAAACAGGAAGGAGATGATTTGGGGCTCTGCTGGGATATTGGTTAGTCCTCCTGGAATGTCCTGAGAAGGACTTTGGATAGCTCACCTATGACTCGTTCTTCAGTTATGCTGCACAGGCATACGTACTCACACTGAACAAACCAGCAGTGAACCCAGGGACAGCATCCGTAGCCCTCTCACATGGGCGGCGGGCCGTCCTGTGGGAGGACCCAGCCAGCCAGCCGGCCGGCCTTTGCGATCTCAGAAATATGTTGGGGCAAGGTCCATGCTTATGCTGAAATGCGGTTCACAGGTGAACTAGGCAGTGGAGGACAGCGTTCTAACCCCAGCCGGGAAAGCCGAGAATCTGACAAAACTTGCTTGGCATCCTCAAGCCCAAAAAGGCAGGCATTCCCTGAGCCTCCAGACTTGGGGTTTAAACACAAAAGCCTCACTCAACCAGCTAGAGCCCTGGTGGCCCAGGGCATCACTCCTGCTAATCTCCTGCCACGTGTTTCTTGGTTCAGTTCTCTGCCCAGAAGATCACTGGGCACTGTGTTCCTGTCTCGTTCTTACTCATTGTCTGAGAACCAGAATATTATCTTTCTCATCTGCCTGTTATCTCTTTATGACTTCGAGGCACCCACAAACACCACCCTCTCCTGTGCCCTCCTCTGGCTGGCCCTCAGCCCCCAGTACCACATTCTGCAGCTCTGCTAGACTTCCAGTGCAGCTGGAGTCCTGACCTTCGGCATAGGACTCTGCTGGATGACACACAGTGGCCCTCCAACCTTGCACTTTCTCAGCACGTGTAAACTTCTACCATGAGTGCCTCTGACCCACCCAGCTTCCATCCCTTATCCCAACACCGGGCTCTGGGAACAGGCTAAGAAGTTTCTTTCCCTAGATAGCATTTATAACTGGCTATAAAAATCCATTTCTTAGCGATACCTCAGGTATGTGGTGTGCTCGCAATTGGAACTCATAATAGGCAAAGGTAGCCACAAAACCACAGCAAAAAAGGCTCCAGTCAGGAGTGTGGAACAGTAACAGTCAGTGGAATCAAACTCTAACATTCACATGACTGAAAGTGAAAATTCACATTTAATGTGTGGTCTGATTTCAGTGGGCCTGGGGTACAGCCTGAGGTTCCGCAGAGGTGATAGGTGCCCATCACCTCTCCTGAGTTAGCAGCTGCCACAGGTGGGGCCACACAGCTCCTGACCCCTCTTGTTTCTTGGACCAGATGAGTCCAGGTCAAGGCGGATGCTGTGATCTTTCCAATTCCGTGTCTCTCCTCTGCTGCTACTCCTGAAATAAGCGAAGTCTATGTATTCTATCTGGGTCACCTGCAAACTAATGCCATAGGCCTGTAATAATCGCTAACATTTTTTAATAGCTTTTTTGTTCTGTTTTGTTCTTTGACACAGGCTCTTGCTATGCAGTTTGGTTAGCCTTTTTAATTTACTATGTAGACTAGGCTGGCCTCGGCCTTCTGAGTGCTGGGATTACAGTGGTGCACCACCACACCTGGGTCATCTTTGAGTATTTATTATGAGACTTGTTCTCTGCTAAGTGCCTTAAGGGAGACAAATCATGCCTGGTTCTCACTGTACCTTTCAAAGGAGAGGCTAGTTTAAGAGTATAAACTCTGGGGGCTAGGGAGATAGCTCAGCAGACTAAAGTGCCTGCTTAGGCAAACATAGGGACTGTGGTTAGATCCTTGGTACCACATGCTGTGCTGTGCCAGCCCCACCCCTATGGTGGGCTGAGCTAGACACACACACACACACACACACACACACGCACACGCACACGCACACGCACACACATACACATGGAGTATAAACTCTGAAGCCAGATAACCTGACTGGACAACCCAACGGTAAGCTCCAGTTTTGCCACTTTTTAGCTGTGTGATCTTAAACAAATTAAGTCTCCGTTATTCTACTTCCTCATCTCTAAATGAGGACAGTAACAGCCCTTCTCTTAGAAGGCTGGCAGTTGAGCTAATAAATTTAAAACATTTAGCACACTGCAGTAAAACCTTGGCTCTTATTCTATGACTTGGAGCCTTATTTACATAGATCAAAGAAACTGAGGCTCAAAACTGTTAAGCCACTGGCCCAAGGTCTCACAGCAGTCAGAGGCAAAAATGATTCATAAACAGAAGCTTCAGGAGGTAGCTACAAGCACGATGTGTGTGGCCAGAAGGGAAAAAAACGGAGGGAGGGGCAGGGACCCTGGTGCCTCAGCCACTCAGCACCTTCCAGCTGTGGGTCCTACGGGCCCAGGGCTGGGGGCCTCTAGTCTTCTTCTCAGATTTGAGACCTGCTCTATGGCCCAGTAGCTTCTGCTTGCTACACGTATTCTGCCCAGTCTGGACCAGATAGACAACTCTTACGGCAGATTTCTTCCACCTGGGATCAAGGGCAGATAGGATGGATGAGGGAGGGCTTCACAGACCCAAGGGCACTACCTGCTCTGGCGCAGGATGATGGGCGTCAGTGCCTATAGCCGGGCCCAAGGAGTCTGAGGGGCTGGGAGAGAGGCGAGGCACAGAGCATGCTTCTGAACTGACACTAATTCAGGCAGGCTAGAAGCAGAGGTCCAGTGCAGCAAACTCAGTAACCACAGTGAACAGTCACTAACACCTATAAGGATGCTGGCCACTGTATAGAATATTTTACATTGTATAGAATAAAAGTTGCATGAAAAAGTGCGGTTATATAAGATGCCATTTTTGTCTCTTAAGAAATACACAGCTAAGTATTTTGTTGTAAAAAAGACATGTCTCTAAATTACTTTGAAGTAAAATGCTTTTAACATCTTTTTTTGTAGGACTGGGGATTGAACTCAGGACCTTGTGTTTGCCAGGCCAGTGCTTATTCTGCTGAGCTATACCCCCATCCCTAAAATGCTTTTAGATACATTACAGTCATAAACATAGGAAACCTGATATGCTCCAACATTTCACTGGCATGACAAAATAAGTGGAAAGCCCCATGCTGTGCAGCTTTATTTCATATACTACTGATGTATTTATTTAGCAGTACTAGGGACTGAACCTAAGCCTTCATAGAGATACATCTTCATCCTGCCCTTTTTAAATACAGAGAGAAGGTCTGGCTAGGTTACTAAGTTACCCAGACTAGGGTCTGGCAAATGGTGCTCCTGTCTCAGCATCCTAGAGTGGTAAGAATACAGACATGTGTTATATGAACACACTGACTTCATACATAAAAATACCTAAAATTTTGTGTAAGATAACTTTCAACCTATGCATATGGAATGAAGAATGAATTTTGTGTTTGGACTTGGGCCCCCTTCCCAAGGTACCTTATTATGCATCTGCACATATTCCCAACATGTTGGTCAGCTTTCTGTGACCGTGATGAAATATCTGAGCTCATCTCCACAGTTACAAGGCTTCAGTCCATGGCTGGTGGACTCTGCTGTCTTGGGGCCTGTGGTGAGGGCAAATGTGCCGGCCTGGAGTCCACTGCACGACAACGCTATCCACTCCAAGGCAGGACAAGTGTTGGAGCTGCTGTTAACCCAGGCAGGCAAAGAGATGAAGGAAAGGGCCAGGGTTGCAACATCCTTTTTTTTTTTTTTAATTTTTTACTTATTTATTTTTTTCTTGTTTCAGAACCTTTATTTGTTTATTCACTAATTTTTATGGCCGGTTCAGCCCGCCCCAAGGGCAGGGCCGGCGCAGCATGTGGTGCCCGGCATCGAACCACAGTCCCTGTAGCCGCCCAAGCTTTCCCAAGCAGGCGCTTTAAACCACTGAGCCATCCCGCCGGGCCCCTGCAACATCCTTTTTGAAGGCAGCCTTCTAGGCACCCAACTTCCTCCCTCAGGGCCTATACCCTAAAGGTTCTGTCACCTCTCAACAATACCCCTGCCTGGTTAACCAACCTTTAGCACTTGGGCTTTACAGAACATTCAAGCTCTAAATTATAACACCAAAAATCTGAAGACATCCAAAATACAAAATAAATCTGGTCCCAAGCATTCCAGGTTAAGTACTCAACTTGAACATTATTTAGAGAGACATAAAGCAAGAAAGAATATGAAGTAAGAGAGTAAGATATATAAAGTGGTTAATTCACATAAAAAGGGTATATGGGAATTGTATTAGTTTTCCAATTTTCCTGTACATTTGAAATCACATCAAAATATAAGACACCAAAATATATAGGAGGATGTTTCTGGATTTGCAGATGAGGTTGATGTGGCTGGGATGGAACCTGGAGCCTCACATAGGCTAAGTAGGTGCTCTACCACCAGCTACACCTCTAGCCCAAAACAGCTTTTCAGATTTTCAAATGCTATGAGGTAAGCCAGGCCTGAGGCACACACCTGTGACGCTAGCTACTTTGGAGGCTGGGGCTAAAGAATCACAAGTTTGAGTTCAGCCTGGAAAACTCAGCAAGACCCTGTGTCAAAGTAAGTACAAGCTCGGGACTTTGGGAGTAGCCTATGAGAAGATAGGAAAGGTTTAGAGATGTCACTCAAAAGAGAAGCACTAGCAAGCTTTCAGTTGTTCTGTATGGGAGAGTCTGGCCAGAGCTCAGAAGACCAGAAGGCTGATAGAAATCCTGCCTGTAAAGATCAGGATGGAAAAGTTTCTGCTGGAAAAAAGGACTCCACTGCTTGCTCACTTGTCTAGCATGTGTGAGGTCCTTGGTTCAATCCCTAATGCAAAGGAAAAAGTATTTCATGAGGCAGTCTCTCCACATAAATAAATACATAAATAAATAGTGGGAGGGTAGCTCGGTACAAAGTCAGTTCAATGCAAAGGCCTTAAATTTAATCCCTATTGCCACATGTTCCAACACAAAGGCAGAGAGATGATTTATGCCTTAAAGCTAAAACAAACTCAGTCTTCCAATCACAGAACTTTCAACTTTATATTTTAACCTCCAGTGTCATTTGCAAGGCCTATTTCCTAATGCATTGCCCTCTTTATAGTCCTAGCCTGAAATTATTTTGTTCACATTTTATTATTTGTAAGCTCCATGTGGGACACTTAGTCTTTGTTTACTGTTGTACCTCATTCCTTGCATGGTTCCTCCAGGAACAAGCCACACAAAGGTTACAGAATTCTTTAGACATGGGCAGACAGGACAGATGATCCACGTGTGGCTAGGGCACTTCCTGCTCAGCAAATCTCAACCACTTGACTTCTAGTAAACTTAGAACCAATAACCAGAAGGACGTTCTACTGGCTAAGCAAGAAGGCTGTAGCCTGTATGTTTTGTGTCTAGTTGTCCCCTCAAAGCCTTCATGCAGTCATGGAGCTGTGGGATTCTAGAGTTTGTGATTAATTCATTATCCAATGTTGGGATTATGGGTGTGAGAGCTGCTGGCATTATGGGTGTGAGTGCTATAGTAGCCCTATGGCAGATAGGCTGAATGCAGTATAAGGGAAAGAGACCTGCCCTCTGCTACCACTGCTCCTCCCTTTCTGCTCTTGCTGATTTCTATAGCCATGAATTGCTGCCCTTTACCATGTGCCCCTCTGCCTTGGAGCCAATAATGTTTGAACTGAAACCTCTGTAAACTGGGGCTAAATAATCCTTTCCTTCCTTAATTTTGGGTGTTGGATAGGTATTTTGTCCCAACAATGCAAGAAAAGTAACCAAGACAGAATTTGGTACCAAAAGTGGGGTCATTGCTATGACTATAACTGAACATGCCTGATTCAAGAGCTTTTGGGAGTGGCTTATTAGAAAAGATAGGAAAGGTTCAGAAACGTCACCTGAAAGAGAAACACTGGGATGCTTTCAGCTGTTCTATATGGGAGATTCTGGTAGGAGCTCAGAACCAGATGGTTGACAGAAATCCTGCCTGCAAAGTCCAGGCTTGGGAGGTTTCTGCTGGAAAGAAGGACTGCATTGGCTTCTAGACTCCAGATGATATGTGTTATGGCTTGGCAGAAAGTTTGTTTGCATTTTGTTCATGCCCAGAAACTGCCTGATACTGAGATTAAGCACAGTGGACTGCTCAATCTGGCAAGAGAAATTTGAAGGCAGTCAAATGTTGAGGCAGTTGTACGGCTATTGTTGGGGGCTTTTAGACAGATTTATGTTATGAATCAAAAGCTAAGAACCCAGCAAGATGATTTAAAATGTGGCAAATCTGGCCAAAAAGGATGCTGTAATAAAGCCATGGACTGCAAAGATAGCGCTGAGATCTCCATCGCTGAGAAGGAAAAGATGGCCTGAGGGCATCAAGAGAAGCAGCAAGTCTTCACTCTTTGCAGACTTAAAACTGTAAAAGTGAAAGACTCTGCTTTGAGGAGAAAACTACAGAGTGCCAAGTTTCACAAGGGTGGCTGCACAGAAAATTTGTTCCTGGGAATCAGGTTCAGAGTGCTCAGTGATCCAGGTACTTAATCTTTACAGCCAAGAGAGAAGAAAGCCTGGCTACTGATCTCACTGCCAGCAGACCTTGGCATTATCCATGTGGCACTGGATTTGGGCACATAAAGAATGCAAGAGTTTTGAGGTTAAGAAGGTTTCCAACCAGATTTCGGAAGAAGGCTTCAGCAGCCAGGCAGTGTGCACCTGGGAGGGCAGTGTGTACAACTGTGAGCAAAAGGCCTCAAGTGCAGGGGAAAACCCAGAAGTTTGGAGAAACCAGGAATGCAGGTCATCTAAGGAAAGTTGGGTATTTTGTCCCAGCAATGAGAGAAAAGTTAAGGCACTACACTAAGCCTATAGGCTGTTCAGGCCCAAAGAATCAGAAATAAATTTGTTTCTTGCTAAATCTTTCATCCCAAAGTATAATGAAACTAAGCTCCAATGAGCAGAACAGAGTCTAGAAAAGGTACAGCAGAGATGGCAACATTCACCGTGGACAGGAACACACTTTCCCCTCCATGGAAGGAGCAGAGAAACTATAGGGAGCTGCTGCTGAGGAAAGCACAGTACATATTTGGCCCTGGCCCAAATAGCCAGGACCAACTCAGTGTTCCCTTCCTGGGCACCCTGAGCCAGTCTGACCTCCAGGGTGGTCAGAAGGATGCTTTGAAGGGAAGCAGACTAGGTGGGCATGCCAGTTCCGGCAAATATCAGTTGTGCCATGGCAGTTAAACCTCAGTTTCCCTACCAGCAGAATGGAGATGGTAGCGGTCCCTGCCTCATACTACGGCTATTAGAATTAAACCAGGTGATGCATCCAAAGAGCATAGCCCAGAGCCTGATGTAACCTAAAATCTTAATAAATGTTAGCTAAAAATACAGTGGAGGAAGGTAGTATTAGTTCTCATCCACAGTCCATGACAAAAGCAGAATGGCAAAAGCATTTGTACCCACTTTCTCGTCGGCTCAAGGATTCCGATAACCGTACAAAATCAAGACCAGGTTCGGCAGATGAAAGGAAATCCCAGCTGCCAGTGTAACAAATCTAACGCATCTCAAACTAATGCATTACTACTCACAAAGACAGTTGAAGATTTTCATTCAGGCAAAAAAAAAAAAAAAAAAAAGAGCCCAAAATATCCTTGATACCTAACACATCAGGAAGGAAATACCAGGTAGGCATAAAAAGGGAAAATTACCAAAAAGCAGAGTAACTGACACTCCCCAGGTAGCTGCTTTTTTACATTCTGCAACTGTTTTTAAACACTTTTTCAATCATCTCAATTTTTTCCAAGTAGAACTGTATAAATGACAAGTTTTAAAATGCTACCTGATATTCATATGAGCGCTGTTTTCAAGGTACTTTCACAAAATCTCACTCAAATTCTATAAGTGAGGGGAAGACATCTAACTCCAGCTGTCATTTCTCTTGCTGCACCCAGCACCCATAGGGAAATTTCTAGAAATTGTATGCCCAAGCCATACACCAGATCAATTAGACCAGAACCTCTGGGGTAGACCTTGCATGAGTATTTTCAGAAAGGCTTTCTAGAGAGCTGATGATTCTAGTATGTAGCAAGAATTAGGAGCCACAAACTTCTCTCTTCCCTTTGCTCCAAAGATACTCCTTTTTTCTCCCCACTCTCTACTGTGGAAAGGGGACCAGGGGTCCTTATTCCCCTACGACAGAGTTATGGATACCCTGCCTTAGGAAAGCTATGTGATTTGCTGCTAAGGGGAAGGACCAGGAACAGAACCAGAACTCCTGACCAGGGAGCATTGCATTCCCCAGCTCCTGTGTTCCTACTGCACCCCAGCCTCTGAGCTACCCAGGGACCAAGGATGGAGCAGGTGCATGTAACCGCTCTTCTCAAACAGCTAGTAAGGAGTCATTGGGCAAAGGAGAAGTGGAATGCTTTTCTAAGCATCACCTGTGAGCTGATTTCAGATGCAAAGGAGACATAAGGTGGTAGTGAGGGTCTGAGGAAGTGACCACTGAGGTTTATCTTAGCTAGTAAGAGCATGGAGATAATATTCAAATGGCCGTAAGCCTATAAAGGCCAGTTGAACTGCTGCATAAACTTGTGCTCAGAAGGTTCTGCAATCCTGGTTAGTTTCTGCCACTCAATTACTGAAAAAATTCTTAGGTCATTCTGGCTACAAACATTGGCCAATGGCTCACAGACTTGAAGGGGCAACAGGCCCCCTGGAGGGCTTGCTAGGTGTGCAAAACCAGGCTTCACCCCAAGAGTTTCTCATTTGGCAGGTCTGACATGGGCAAAGCAGATACACTGTTCTGGGGCCACATTTGGTGAACTTTTTCTAGGATAAAACCCCTAGAGGGCCTACTGAGCAGCTAACAAACTGGAGGAAAATCCAAGGTTTTCTCCAGCAGCTGCCAGGAAATACTGATTTTATGTCAGTAGTGGGTGTCATGTAAGTTGTGTTTAAACTCCTGGAGATGAAAGACTGATTTTAATAATTTCTTTTTTTGGTGGGACTGGGGTTCAAATACAACCTTGCACTTGCCAGGCAGGCACTTGTGCCACGGAGCTATCTCCCCAGCTCCTGCTTTTAATATTCTACCAATAGCAAAAATCTTAACTAGGGAATGGACTATCTTCTTAGGTACAATCAGTTTTCCTAGAGAAGTTGTTTTCAGAGAAACAGAAAGTGGTTTACTTATGGAAAAAAAAAAAAAGAATCTGATCTTCAAAACTTGGGAATTAAGCAGTAAGTCTCTTAACTATAGAGGCAGCACTAACACATCCTAGAGAGGCTGAGACTGCTGCAGTTCGAGCTGTCGGTGGAATCTGAGCATCCTCAGGGGTCACTAACCAGCTTCTTACCAACCCCAGTCATAGGTTCTAACTAACCCTTATTTCCCTAGTGCAGAACTGGAAGCTCAATAGGGGTTAAGCAACCTAACCAAGGTCAAAGAACTGATAAGTGACCAAGGTTTGTAAAATTCAGTAGTCATCAGGGGAACACCCTTGGTGAGGCCTCCACAGGGGACTGTTCTGAGGTCTACCAGTGATGGACAGAGTTGCCTGCATCCCACATCTCCCTCTTTGTGCCCCTAGGACAAAAGTAGAGAAAGTTCCCAGGGCTGAAGAAGTCCAGAGGCCTTTCCCCGTAACAGGCAGCTCAGCAGTGTCCAGGATCCATCGGAGAAACAGATGAGTTTCCCTCAGCCTCCCTCTCTCCAGGGAAGAGAAACACATAAACTCTATACTTGCCAATTATGGAGGTCCTATTAGGGCCAGGTGTGCTGGTACATGTCTGTAATCCCAGCATTCAGGAGGCTGAGGCAGGAAGATTGCACCAAGTTGAGGCCAGCCTGGGCTACAAATTAAAATTCAAGGCCAGCTTGAACTGTATAGCAAAACCCAGTCTGAAAAAGACAACGAAAGAGGGTGGGGAGAGGGGTTCTGGCTTTCAATCTTCCCTCAGACTGCTTGCTACTATGCACTTCATTCCTTCATAGACAAGAAAACTCTATAGGATTCTGCCAGTACTCCAGCCCTGGTTAGCAACATGGAACAATGGTTTGCTCCAGTCCCAGGGTACAGGTAAATGATGCCTGCTTGTGACACTGTTTTCTTTAGTTCTCTTAGCTCAGGCAGAAGGACCAAGTTACTGCCCACCGTCAGTATCTTTATCTGTAAATGACCCCAAGATCATACGGTATTCATTGCAAGGTTACTGTGAGGATTGAATGAGCCATCACATCAATACGGTAACTGCACAGACCAGCCAGGCACCCGGGACCAGCTGGAAATGCACTCTCTCCCACGCAGACCCACAGCTCAAACCCGGGTGTTTCTCAAGCCTTCCCGTGGACTTGGATGCTTCTCCAAGGCTGATAGCCACTGCTCTAGAGCATAAGCTCCGTGAGGGTAAGCATTCTGGTGCTCTAATTGCTGCTGAATCCCTAGTGCCACAGTATCGGCTAGCATTCTACAAGCATGCAGCTTGGTAAATACTGGCTAAATGACTGGGGAGAGGAAAGAGAAATGTGGCACGTCAGGGACAATGGGCTCAGTTCGTGCCTAGCTATGTCTCTCCCTGAATTGGAGGAAATTCTGTAAGTTCCCAGCCCTCAACCCTGCTCATCACAGCAGGCCCCTGTTTACACCCTATTGTGGGCAAAGGTCTATAGGCTCCAAATCCAGCTTCACACCACCATTGTCAACAGATGCCATGGACACCTCTATCGTCCTGAGATACGCAAAGGAATTCAAGAGAACGCCAAGCCCCTGATCATAATGCAATTTACCTGTTTAACTATTGGCCAGTCTTCCTCACCCAAGTGGATATCCATGGCAGCAAGGACTTTGCTCACTGGCCCCAGAGGCTAAACACAGTAGGGACTCCATAAATACCTTCGGAGTGAGTGGGCAACACCTGGCTGGGTGGGACTGATAATGCCCAATGCCCTTCGGCACCTCCGCCATGCTAAAATCAGCAGGTTTCCCAACAGGTCTCAAATGCCGCAGTGGGGGAGACTGAGTAGAGAGAGGTTATCAAGGGAGCTCTGAAGGAACGCCAGGGAAGTCATGCTCTACCTTAGCCTTTATGGCTCTGCTGTGACAATTCCATTACCCTGACTACACACACACACACACAGTCCCATGCCAAATCAACCACAAGAGTCGCTTCACTCCAGAAATTCCAAAGAAGGGCTGGCCTCTGATAAGATCAAGGAGGAAAGTTTACTGATTTATTTGTATAATGAGTACTGCCAAGGTGGTTTGCAAATGCTAATATCAACGTGGCTTTAGGTGAGCTGAGGCCCATCAGGACAAGACTTGTGTTGGCAAGGAAGAAACAGGGTTGTGAGGTCTTCTATCAATACACAGGCTGGTGGCGTCAGTCAAGCTCACAGCAGTTCCAACTGGAAAGCATGTTGTCTACTACGTATGGGGCTAAGACTCCCACATGGCTGTAATGGCGTCCTCGCCACAACCCATGAAGGGAGGATGGTGCCAGTCTTATTCCTGTTTTATACTCAGAAGGAGGACTTGGCTTCATGTCATTTATTATTTGTCAGTAAGAGAGCCAGATTTGACTCCCCATTCTTTGGTGGTCCTTATAAAACCTCCTCTACTGCAGGGAATAATGTGCAGGTCAAGGGCTGGCAAGATAGCTTAGTGGTCTGAAGCTCCTGCTTAGGAAGCTTAGACAATCTCAGGGACCACTGTTCGATCCCTGGCACCACATGCTGCGCCAGCACCACCTCCAAGGCAGACTGAGCCAGCCATAATAGAAAGAAAGCAAGAAAGCAAGCAAGAAAGAATAAATTAAATTAAAAAATAATAATGTACAGGTCAAAGCAAGGACTGTCTCCAGCCACACAAATACTCCATCAATGAGTAAGATACATGCACAAATAGCTATTTCTGTTCATTTCTGACTGGTGAATGAAGACCTTTATCTTTTGCTTTCCTTTCTGAATTGAACTCGGGGGGGGGGGGGAACTACAACAGAAAGGAGGAAGGCTTTGAAAGCAGATGGATGGAGATTCAAATTTGAATTCTGTCCTCTTCTGTGTCATCTTGAGCTTGACACCTGACGCCTCTCAGCCTGTTTTCCCACTTCCAAAACACCACGAAAATATGACATGTAATAGTGTCTGGCACATGACAGCCACTGGATGGTCACCAAAGAAAATCATCAGTACTAATTATCTTTATCACCTGTGTCATAACTTGTGCCATCACACACATCCCTTCAGAGCCTCAGGGGGTCATAGATGGGGCTTTGCAGAGGTGGCTGGATCTAGAGTGTGTATTGCTGGGCTCAAAGCGTGTGCTTACTAAGTTAGTCCACTGGCTGGCTTGGCACAGTTGTGTGTGTGAGCACTATCTGCTCTAAGGGTGTAGAGCCTGAAGAGAATTTATGGGGCAGAAAGGGGGCTGCTGTCACCACTAGCTGCTTCCACACTTTGCTGACCTCAGCCCACCATGAGCTGTTTGTCCTTTGTGATGCCCTCTGCCATGCCACTCTGGCCCTGGTGCCATCCAACTATGGACTGAAGCTTACAGACTGTGAACTACAAGAAACCTTTTCCTTTTGAATTTTGGGAGTCAGGTATTTTGTTCAGTAACATGAAAAGCAGCTAAGACTGTTAGTGATATAAACGATGTCATAAATTCCTAGAATACACGGAGCCCTAATCGCCCAAGAAAAGCCACAAACAGATACAGTATCAGGAGGCTGGCCTGGGGTCCTCTCATCCTAGCAGCCACCTATCTTGACACCATATCCTTCCAAGTCACCTACCAGCCAGGGCATCCCAGGGTGGTCCCAGTAACCGATTAAACAAGTAAAGGCCCAGGAGTGGGGAGGAAGGCAGTGGAGTGGGGGGCGGGGGTTGGGTAAGAGGGGACATGCTACTAAACCAGGCTGGGATAACAGCAGGCAGCCGACTGGGGAAAGCCAGCAGCTGCTGTTAGCCTGGCGTCCTGGCTGCCAGTGAGTGATGAATGGAGCAAGAAAAGAAAAAAGTGCCAACAAAGGTGTCCCTAATCTTGATGCACCGTCATTTTTTTTTTTTTTTTTTTTCTTTTCTGGCTGACCATTGAATGAGAACTTAAACTTCAGTCCCTTTTCTCTGGCAGACATCTGAAACTGAAAGATACCGTTTCTTCCAACTGGGAGATGGCATGGGTAGAAGCACTGAGGATGCAATTGGGGGTGGGGTGGGGGTGAGCATGTGACCCCTCCCCTTGATGCAGGCTCTGCTCCACCCCTTCCCCTTCCAGCAGCTTTACAGACTGTGCTCCACACATGACTGACCTCACCACCCACGCCATCCCATGATTTTGGCAAGAAGTTTTCAGCTTTGGAGCTACAGGCTAAATGGCCTGCTGGCGAAGGTTAAGTAACAAAATAATGCTGTATCTGGAGTCTTACTTGCCTTTCCTTTTGTCTCACACTGAAGCAGGCATTCAAGACAGCTCAGCCCAGCCGCCTCAGGAGCCAGCAGAGCGTTCTGCTGTGCTGCCTAAAAGCTGCCTGGGGCCACTGACCTCTGAGCTGGGCCATGCACGGTGGGAGTTTTCACAGACTCAACCCAGATCCAGCTCCCAGCCATGGCCCAGTGAACGTGCTTCCTTCAGCAAGCAGAGAAGAGTTGGTGACAGATGCCACCAAAGCCACCTTGCCATCAAGGGGATCCCACTCACCCAGGGCTCACTGTTGAGATGAGGGCTATGGATCCTCATCACCTAGAGACACAGAGTGTGCCTAACAGCAAGGACCTATGGCAAAGCCGGCACCTCCTTGAAAATGCCACCAAAACAGGGCCAAAAGCTCCCACATATAGCTCTGCAGCACACACTGGCCACCTCTAATTGTCACTCATGTAGCCTTGTCTCTCCTTACATGGCCCCGAGTTTGGCAGGCCAGCCTTTCCAGTAACTAAGGCAACCTGATTCTCTTCTCTTCAAAAGGGCAGTGTTTCTCTCACAGCTACCTGGGACCCTAGAGGATTGGAAAATCAGGTCACTTTGGCTAAGCCCTATCCCCAGGAGGAGGAGAGATGGGGACAGACAGGAGCTGGCTTGGCTTCTCAGTCCCTGACTGCTGGGAGCATCTGCCCAAGGGACTCAGAAATGACTTTGATCTCCTTGCACAGCCTGCGTCCTTCAAAGAGCTGCTCTGCTCCACTGCTGCTCTCTCTCCACAGCGCTCTGGTGAGCTGGGGGATCCCAGAAGGTAGTTTTTAGGACAACCGGTCTCCTAAGCTGCCGAAAGAATTTTGCTGGCTTCTCTAAGGCTCCTTAGCAACACAACTCCCAGAGATCCACATCACATTTGTCCCTTCTAAGAACAAGTGGCAACTCTGGAGCTCAACTTGTGAAAAGGAGCCCCTGGGGCTCTGGCACAAGTGACTATGGCAGAGCAGATTCAGCTGCAGCTAGTGAATGTGCAGACCCAGGGAATCCCTCCAGCTGGGCTCGAATCTTCACTGTGCCTTTCCCCGTCTCAGTTTCCCCAACTAAAAGAGGAAATCATACAACTTATCCCACATAGTTTTCGAAAGGACTGAGGCCACAATATAAAATGTTTAACCCAACAGGGGACACAGAGTTAAGGTTCAACAGACAGCAGCATTTGTTATTTTACTCATTTGTAAAGTTCCTTCCTGGTATAGGTACTAGTGCTAACCGTATTTCTTAACTATTCAC
>PVJA010039743.1:0-18955 GCA_004027025.1 Myocastor coypus | reverse complement strand
CTTAATGCTAGCAAACCCTAAAGACTTTCAGCAATATCGGAAGCTAAGAGAAAGGCATGGAGCTGGGGGCTTGCCTGTTAGCTCAGCTGTTTAAGCACCTGCATGGGCAAACCCATTGTAGCACAGGGGATCGCTGCTCGATTCCCAGCTCCACATGCCAAACCAGACAGGCCTCAAAGCTAGCCTGAGTCAGCCAAGAAAAAAAAAAAAAGGCCTGGAGCAGGTCTTTGTCTAGAGCCTTCAGAAAAAGTGGCCTTGCCAGTACTGAATGTAGGAGGTCTTCCCTTCAGAACTGTGAGAACAAATGTCTGCTATTTTAAGTCATCCCATTTATGATAATTTGTAAGAGAATGCCTAGGACATTAGTACAGAGTTGGTGACGTAGAGATACGTGCAAAGGTTTAGTCAGCAATTCTCTGTCATGGAAGGATGGTTCTATATGTTTATAGAAGCATGAGTGATATGAATGTATGCATCTGACATCACACGCCTAATAGTACTCTTAGATTTGTGCATGTCACTGTAAGTTTTGTCACCAAAAGTACCACAAATAAACATTAAATTTTCTTTAACAGTTTGCGAGCTGAAGCATTCAGGAATGAAGTATGCTGATGTTACAACTTACTTTATTTCAAGGATGAAGTGGATAGATACGTGATAAAGAAATACAGTAAATGCTAACCACTACAGAATTTAGATATGGGGTGTGGGACACTTTCTGCACATTCGTTTCAATTATGTGTTGGAAATTTACATACTAAAATGCTAGAGATACAAACTGTTTGTTGTATGGAAGTAGCTTCAAGACAAGTTTCTTAGCCCATGCCGTCTGTGCTCCTTCTAATCAAACCAGAAATTTAGGAGCTGACTCCACCTCAACATATTTTACAGTGACTCTCTCTAAATCACTTGGCTAGTGGTGGTGGTGGGGCCTTATTTATTTCCCAACTTTGCAAGGACTGGGATCATCCTCTCTTAGCCTTAATTTTATGTTCATTACCAAATCTAGTGCCTGTACCTGGTAGATGGTTGAAACTCAGGATGGACAAAAGGCTGAAAAGCCCTGCTCTTTGTAATTTTGCACATGTCTTATCCACACTGTATTGTCCCCAGTTAGTCACTGGGTCTATCACTCTTTCTGAATGCGAATTCTATTTTTTAGTAAGGGTGTACGAGGTCTACAGGGTCTCACTACATAGTCAGACTCATAATGATCCACCTGTGTTCAGCCTCCCAAAGAGCTGGTCTTAGAGGCGCATGCCACTGCAATATCCTCTGCCTAAGCAGGCACTTTAGTCCACTGAGCTATCTGGATGGCCCGTTGAACCTGAATTCTAACTGGTGCATTGTACTTAGTGCCCTGATTCCACAACAACCACCTTGCTGGCTTCTCCAAACTGTGATAACTGTTAACAGCTTCCAGCTTTCGGCCTACCTTAATTTCTTACTTACCTCATCAGGTATCACATGGCAACTTTCACCAATACTTTTGATCGTGTCTCCCTTTTCTTTACGTACAGGCACAGACCACCCTGTCTCAAAATTCTGTTTGCCTATTCTTAGCAGACTTGGCCACTGTTATAGCCTTTGTTATATCCATTGTTTCCTGGCTGTCTTTGGCCCTGTTTTATTCCAGCAGGCTTCTTTCATGGTATTCCTTAGACCTTCAGATTCCAGGTGTCTTAATCTATTTCTATTGCTTTAACAGGTAACAGAGACTGGTTTATCGACAGAACAAAGAAATTTATTTCTCACATTTCTAGATGATAGGAAATACCATACCAAATTGCATGCATCTAACTAGGGTCCTCTTGCTAAGTCATCTCATGATAAACAAGGGCACAAGACAAAGAACTAAAGGGATCAAACCTTACTCTTTCATTAGGATCTGACTCCTGTAATAATTAACCCAGCCTCATCATAATGACTTTAATTCATTCAGGGAGGTCAATCCTTCAGTCGCCTTTAAAGGTCTAGATTTTACAGTGGTTCTCAACCTGTGGGTCGCAACCCCAGTGGGGGCCGAATGAAAAAAAAAAAACACAGGGGTTGCCTAAAGCCATCGAAAATCATAACTGTAGCATAATTACAGTTTTGAAGAAGCCACCAAAATTATTTTTTGGTTTGAGGTCACTGCAACATGAGGAACTGTATTGTGGGGTCATGGCATTAGAAAGGTTGAGAACCACTGGTCTAGAGTTTTCAATATTACTACAATGACAACTAAATTTCAACACAAGTTTTAAAGGGGGAAGCCAAACTGTCACAGCTGGCAAGGTAGCAGACTGCTTAACTCTGAGCTTCCCTCTGTTATTCCAGGGGCTAAAATAATATTAGAAGAGAAGCAAAGGATGGCAGAGAGGGATCAAGAAGAGGGAGCATAACAAAATGCTTTTCTTGCTCTTGAACATGTAGGGCAGCACGTGGTTACTGCAGGCTCAAGGCAGAAGTGAAGTGAACTTGCCATGCTCATCATAGCAGTGCATATGCTAAAGCTGGACTGACAGAGAAGATGAGTGCAGCTTCTGGACAAGGATGACGTGCAAACTCATGATGTGTTTCATATTTTAATTGTGTTATGTAATCAAACTTTCTCAACTTATGACATGGAAAATGTATGCTATAAAAACAAGGTATATTTATTTTATTAGGAAAGAAATAAATCACTAACTCAGTATTTTGAGGCGGGGGTACAAAATATGAAAAAAGGGGACCTAAAGTGGAGAACTGTCAATAAATATTGAACAAAATAACAAGATAAAAAACAAGATACAGAGGAAAGGGATTGAGGATGTATAGTGTGCCTAAGGAGAGTCACCTAGAGAAAAAACATTCTCTCAGGCTTTCACAGAGAGCAAACCGGTCAAGCAATGCCCATGACTCATCCAGATGGCTGACACTGACAATAGTTCTACAAAGCACTGTATGTGATTTCAGGGTAAATCCTCAGGGATTTGACTGACCTTGTCAGATACAAAAGTTACATGTTCTGTTATACAGGTCTTGCTTTATCTTGCCCTTAACCAACCAAAAAAGTTTGTTAGTATCATGTCTGTATCTGTGCTCTAAATAACTACTACAAGGAGAACAATATGCATTGTATCAATTATTGCGAATGTATTAATAAGGTGTTTTGAAACTGTCATATTGTTATTTCTTATTAAAAGTAATAAAATAAAATAAAATACAATGGTTTAATAAAAACCAAAACCAAAATAGAAAACTTTGTTACATTTATATATGTCAACAGTGAAACATGTAAAATATAAATGAAGAAAATAATCAAGTTTACAGTAGTGACAGAAAAGTATAGCACCTAGGGAGAAGTTGAACCAAAAATGTAAAATGTACCTACAGTGCAAATGATAAAATATTGGTGAAATATGTTTAAAAAAAGACACAAAGAATGGAAAGGTATCTCATGTTCATGAATTGAAAAATCAGTGCTGTCTAAATGTCCTTTATAACACAGTATTCTCCAACCTCAATACAATATCTATTAAAATAAAATGCATTCTCCACAGAACTAGAGAAATAATTCTAGATTTGTATAGCACTGAAAAAGATTATGAGTAGATAAAGAAATCTTGAGTAGAAAAAAAAGAACAAGCAACACTTCCTACTTGATTTTAAAACATACTACCAAGAAATAGTAATCAAAACAACATGGCATTGTCCTAAAACAATTCACATCAACCAATGAAAACAGAAAAATTGGAAGTAAATGTATGCATCTACTGCCAACTGATGTTTGAACTTGGAAAAGGACAAACTCAAACAATGCTGCAGGGAAAATTGGCTATCCATGTGCAATATAATGAAACTAGACACCTATCTGGCACCATATGCAAAAATCAACTCAAAATGGATAACAGCATTACTGAAAACTTTGAAACATAAAGCTACAAGAAAAAATCAGAGAAAATACCTCAGGACATGGGAATAAGCAAGGACTTTTTTGGATAAGATCCCAAAGCACTGGAAACCAAAGCAAAATAAATGAATGAAACTATAGGAAAACATTGATTTGCAAGCATAATTTCTTCCAGAAATATGTGTGTGTGTAATCCAAAACACTTGTATATCAAAATGAATTTCCTCATAAAGAGAAATGAAACTCAGATGATTTGTTCCACAACTCAAAAATATTCATATAAAACTGATTACAATACTGTAATATAATACTAAAAAATAAACAAAAACAAAGTAAAAAGAAAACAAAACCTTCACTTCACTTTGGAAACCTTTATGGCTGTTGTGAGGGAGACAAAGGAGATGAAAGCTGCTGTGGAGAATAACTGTGATATAGTATTCGTATTACAAAATAGCACTTCTTTATCAGGGCTGAGGATATAACTCAGCAGCATAAGCAAGCACCTAATTGGCAAGTGCAAGATCTAGAGTTCGATCCCTGGTCCTGGAAAAAAAAAAAAAAAAAAAAACTTTTAGAAATGTTTGCTTGTCTTGCACAGGACCCACAGAACAAATTACTCACAGTCAAAGGTTTTACTGTATACTGATCTCAAAAGCTTCTACACAGCAAAGGAAACAGAGTGAAGAGACCACTTATGGAATGGGAGAAAATATTTACAAATTTTTCATCCAGCAAGGAATTGATATCTAAAATACAGAAGTGACTCAAACAACTCAGTAACAACAATCTCCCAATAATCCATTTAAAATGAGCAATAGACTCAATGTCAATTAGCGCGGCCAGTATGGAAAACAACATGGACAGAAATGGTGCCTCAAGATGAAACGTAACTCAGCATTCACTCATGCCTGACTTACATAATGCTTTGATGAAGATTTGGACATCCAAGTGATGCTATAATGGGTGAAGACTTGGAGGCCCATCAAGATTGGATGCATGAAGCTTGCATAGAAGAAAGACCTGTGTTTTGAAATGCAGAATATAGGCTGTTACACATTGAATTACGTCCCCATTTCCGAATTCATATGTTGACGCCATTGCATCCAGTGCGATGTTCTTTTAAGATAATTAAAAGTGGTCATTGACAAGATAATAGGGTAGGTCTCTAATCAAGTAGGACTATTGTCCCTATTTGCAGAAGATACACTGGGAATGCATGCTTACAGCTAAAAGGCCTGGGGAGAACACAGACTGGACAGCCCTCTATAGGCCAAGGAGGTGCTCACAAAAACTGAAATTCAGCCTTGAGCTTACAGCCTACAGAAATGTATGGAGATAAACTTTTGCACTTTAGGTTACACAGTGGATAGTACTTAAATAAGGCAGGTGGGCAATAAAGCAGGTGGTATGCTGTGTGGGACCCTGGGAGAGAAGAGGACCTCTGTACATGCACACATCTGGTAATATGAACTACTAATTTGTGGGGTTTCGTTTTGTTTTGCTTAGGCTTGGGTTTTTTTTTTTTTTTTTTTTTCAGTCCTGGGGTTTGATCTCAGGAACTTGGGCTTGCTAGGCAGGCAGCATGAGGCCTAGAGTTTGATACCCAGTACAAATAAAGTAATTCATGTTTTTGTTTGTTTGTGGAACCGAGGATTGAACTCAGGCCCTTGTGCTTGCCAGGAGAATACTTAATCTACTGAGCTATCTCCCCAGTACCTAAATAACTAATTTGAAAACAACACTGTACAATACAACAAATACTGTGAAATTAATATTATTTTCTTTAGTGAAATTTTGTATCATCTGGAAATTTTCTCTTTGAATACTATTTTATACTCTCCTTTTAAAAAATTTTTAAAAAGAAAGAAAGTCACAGGGGAAATTAATGAAATCTGTGTAAGTGCATACGAGAATTCTCTGGACTATCTTTGCAACATTTCTGTACATCTGAAGCTATTCTTTAATTAAATATTTAATTTTTGAGCTGGCCATGGTGGTGCACACCTGTAAACCCAATACTTGGGAGGCTGAGGCAAGAGGATCAGTGTGAGTTTGAGATCTGGGTTACAAAAGTGAGCTCAAGGCCAGCCTGACCTGCATAGTGAGACCCTGTCTAAAAACGAAAAAAAAAATTAAATATTTAATTTTAATTTTTCGAGTAATCAAGAGAGAAGTATCCAAAACCTGTGGTACAGGGAATCACATGCTTATAGACAAGGCTCTGGATGCCACAGATCTCATTATTCTCCCTACCATTATTATTCCCTTTCTAGACACATCCCAGGGTACCCTTAAAGGGCTACCTTCCAGCATATGAAGCAAAGTGTGTCACAGTCCTGGTCCACCTCCCTTGCAGCTCCTATACAAATATTTCTATTAGAAATAGCACATGCTCCAGGAAAAATGGAAAATCTGATGTTATTTCCAGCCCCTCTGTACTCTGTAACAACACTCACCTAGCTGCTCTTTTACTATCGCTCAAAAGGAGAGGGAAAGGTGCCTTCAAAACTCTCAGGCCCAGTGTAGTAGGGTCTATGGCGGAAATGCTGGTGTTAACAGGAAACACTTCACAACCCTGTTTCCAACTGCTCCATGCCAATATAGATAATATGACTCTATGAGTATCTGACTGAGTCTCCCCCTGTAAACCATTCATACTGCCAATTAAAAGATTCAAGGGGGGCTTCAGATTAGCTCAGGGGTTTAAGAGCAAGCACTGGCATACCCAGTCAAGAACAGGGGATGTTGGTTCAGTTCCCCAGACCCACCTGTAAGGCAGCCTGAGCCAGACAAAAAATAAAAGAATGAAAGAAAGAAAGAAAGAAAGAAGAAAGAAGGAAAGAAAGAAAGAAAGAAAGAAAAGAAAAGAAAAGAAAAGATTCAGTCCACTTAATTCCCCTTTCTATACATCTTCCTTACAAGTAAGAGGGTGAAAAATATGAGGGGAAATCCATGGGAAAATCTATGCCTGTAAAGAAGTTCTGCAAAGAGGCTACTAGAACAATGCTCTTAAAACGGGGGATTCTGGTATCAAGTGATATGATGACATCCACAAGGCCAGTGGCCCAAAAAGCAATTCATGTGAACAGGGTAGTTCAGCTTTTACTCCTTCCTCATCTGCCTCACTCTGGACAAAGCAGACGTCCCCAAAGGACTAACTTCCATCCCATCAAGCAAGTCTGGCTTCTTTGATCTATTTCTTTCATGAAGCACAGCATATTTTTGCCTGAAGAGCAAGACAGGGAAGAAGACATTAGGCCCCCCCATTAGGCACAACATTGATGAAATGAGAAAGGAGATCTCCATGAGCCAGAGGCACAGAGCAGCACTGACCTGCGAAACAGAAGGGCCTGTGCACAGGGCAGCAAAGTTACCTGTTCATTTGTCCCTGCTGCTTTTACTGATGACAGAACTGTTAACCTGTGTCATAATTGAAGTGCTACCAGACAAACTCCCGCTGGTC
Organism: Myocastor coypus; assembly: GCA_004027025.1. NCBI lineage: Eukaryota > Metazoa > Chordata > Mammalia > Rodentia > Myocastoridae > Myocastor > Myocastor coypus. The sequence goes on along the minus strand of PVJA010039743.1, from coordinate 11,618 downwards.
TCCTTCTGTGCCCCTAGGGAGGCAAAGGTCATTCTCCATCTGTTTCACACACATTCTGCTTTTTCATTTGAGTGTAAATGAAGCTGAAAGAGGAAACATGAATGAATTCTTAGTCCTTTAGCTTTCTGAAGCTTCATTAACTGTAGAGTGTAGGAGAAACAAAATGCTTGGCATGGCAAAAGAGAAATGCACACAACTTTTTCAGGTCACTTTTTAAGCATCTATAAAATAAAAAGGCTCATGAGAGGAAGTGACCAAGGAAAGTTTCTGTTATCCAGAGCCTTCTATATATTTTCAGGGCCTGTAACATTAAAACATTGCTGGTGTCTTTCCATTTAATCTTCTACTCAATCCAGTCAATCCAAGCAGTGACTATGCATGACAGTTACACACATATATATTTATGTGAATATAGGTAGAAGTTGATATTCATGATTTGTTTGTGTACTCATGTGATGTAAAAACATGTTTTAGGAAGGAAATGGGAAATCATTTAGTTGTAATTAAAAAATCCAGAACGCAAAACAAAATTGCAATGAAGTATCACCTCACACTCATTAAGACAATTGCTATTTTAAGAAAAAAAAACCAGAAAATGACATGTGTTGGCAAGAATGTGGAGAAATTGGAACACTATCAACTGTTGGTGAGAATGCAAAACAGCACAACTGTTATGAAACGATATGGAAATTCTCAAGAAATTAAACATCAAATTACAATATGATACAGCAATTCCACTTCTGGATGCATAAACAAAATAATTGAAAGCAGGATCTCTCAGAAATATTTGCATGCCTATGCTCATAACATCTTTTTTTTTTTTTTTTTTTTTTGCAGAACCAGGAATGGAACTCAAGCCCTTGCACTTGCCGGAGAAGCACTTATTCTACTGAGCTATCTCCCCAGCCCTAACAACATCATTTATAATAGTGAAGAGATGAAGGCAACCCAATCTCCACCCTCAGATTAATGAAAGAAATTATGATAGCGCATAGGCTTGCAATAGAATATTCTTCAGCCTTAAAAGGAATGATATCCTGTCACATGCTACAACATAGATAAAAGCAAATATATTGTTTTGGGGGCATGGTGGCATTCCTATAATCCCAGCACTCAGTCGGCTGAGGCAGGAGAATCACTGTCAGTTTGAGATCAGCTTGGGCTACATGGTGTGTTCAAGGCCAACCCCTTGAACTATATGGCAAGACCCTGTCTGAGAAAAAAATCAAATCCATTAAGTTAGGCAAAATAAATCAGTCACAAAAAGATAAACCCTGTGATTGCCCTTACATGAACTATCTAGGAAAGTCAGACTTATAAAAAAAGAAAACAGAACAGTAGCTGACAGGTTGGGTGGAAAGAGAGAATGGGAGTTGTTGGATAGGTGGAGGTGCAAAAGTTATGGAGATTCATTCCACAACAATGTGAACAACTTCACATTACAGACTTTACACTTAAAAATGTTCATGATGGTAAATATTATGCTATATGTTTTACTACAATTAAAAATTATTTTTAAGCGTTCGGTTCCTGGCTCCAACTGCTGTGCCAGCCCCACTCTTGAGGGCGCAGAGCCGGCGATGGAGTCTGGGTGTGGTGATGCGTGCCTGTAATCCCAGCACTTGGGAGGTACAAGCAGGAGGATCACTGAGTCAGTAGAGAGACGCTGTACAAAAAAAAAAGAAAAAAAAAGAAAAAAATTATTTTTAAAAGGATAAAAATGAGACATGATGAGGAAAAAAATAACTTTGGGGGCCCGGCAGGATGGCTCAGTGGTCTAAAGTACCTGCTTAGGAAAGCTTAGGCAGCTGCAGGGACTGCGGTTCAATCCCCGGCACCACATGCTGCGCCAGCCCTGCCCTCAGGGCAGGCTGAGCTGGCCATAAAACTAATAAATAAACAAACAAACAAAAATTCTGAAATGTGAAAAAAATTAAATTAAATTAAAAAAAAAAAGAAAATAACTTTGGGAGGGTTTGTCACCTACCTATTGTGCAACATAAAGCCTTTGGTCTGACATGTTGGAATAATCAGATATCCCAGTACATATATGGCTTTTGTACTCCTTCTAGAATTAGCTTATTTTTTTTACTTTAAAAGAAGAAAGAAAGCTCTGCTGATAGCAATTCTACTCAGAAAGGCCTGACATACAATTGATCTCCATGAAAGAGTAGGAAAACCCAGATAACATCAACCTCCAAGTCCTGTGAATACCAAAGTCTAGGTGCTTCAGATTTTCCTGTCAAAGAACACACGAAGTGCAGAAGTGCACAGAAGTGCAAGGCCAGAAGCCTGGAGTGAGCTCTTCTCCTCATAGATGCCATGCAGCAAAGGCCGCTCAGGGGAGCCTCTAGGTGAAGAAAGACAACAAACAGCAAAGGCTTGAAACTTTGCTTTCTTGATCTCTGCTATTTTATGCTTTTTAATGTCATGATCATATTTTACTGTTAAGCTTTTTGTGGTAAAATTCGTATAAATTTTCCCACTTAATCGTTGTAAGTATATAATACAGTAGCATTAACTGTATTTACAGTGTTGTACAATCATCATCATTGTTTTCAAAATTTCATCTCCCCAACGGGACCTTTATAAGCATTACAAAACATTTTCCCCTTTTCATTCTTTCTATCTCTGATAACCTCTGATCCTTGTTCTGTCCCGTGAATTTGCCTACAGTAGATACTTCATATATGTGTTTTCACTTAACATTTGTTCTTCTGCTCTTGGATTTTTTCATTTAGCATAATGTTTTTAAAGATCATTTACACTGTAGCACACAGTAGAACTTCATTCTTCTACACAGCTGGAGAAAATTCCATCGCAAAGGTACAACATATTTTGCCATTCACTGATCTGTTTGTGGACATCTGGGTAATTTTCTCCTTCTTGCCTATTGTAAATAATGTTTCCAAGAATGTTGGCGTACTACATGTCCTTGTTCAGAGATTCTTAGGATATATACCTATGATTGGAATTGTAGGTCATGTGCTAAATTTATATTAAATTTTAGAAGAAATAGTCAAACTGTATTCCACAGGGGCTACATCATTTTATATTCCCTCCAACAGTGTATGAGGGCTGCAATTTCTTCATATTCTTTTTTTTTTTTTTTTAGGGAAGGATGTACAGGTAGTTCAGAGTCTCACTACTAGACTGGACTCATAGTGATCCACCTGTTTACAGCCTCCCACGAACTGGAATTATAGGTGCACACCACTACACCCAGTCTCAATTGCTGGCTCAGCATGCCCCAGGGGCTGGAATGGCACGACAGGCCTGGGGATTGAACCCCCATCCCCTGAACCTGCTTGTAGGCACTTTAATTCACTGAGCTACTTGGCTAGCCCTATTTCTTCATGTTCTTGACAAAACTTATTTCTTTTCTTTTTATTGTCACTAGCCCAATGGGTGTTGCTGTGGTTTAGGTCAAGAACGCCCTTCAAAGGTCTCATACACTCATAAGCAGAGCTTTGGGAAGATATTTGGATCAGGCGGGTGCTATAGAATGGAGGTGGTGCCCAGCATATAGACACAGGCCATTGGAGGTGTGAATCAGAATGGCATGTCTCCCTTCCTGGCCCTTCATTCCTGTAATTCCTGTATGCCATGACAAGAGCAGTATTTCTCTATCCAGGCCCTTCTCCTGTACCATTTTTGTGCTGAAGAACATGGGCTGAAACTTCATTTTTGAAGATTGCAATTTAATTTAATTTTGAATAGTGAAAACAAAAGCAAAAACAAACAGCAGAAACAGGGTAAAATATAACAATACTTATGTTACAGATTTTCAAAACAGGAACAGCTAATTAACAATGGATGTTCTATCATCTATTTTTACCAGCAAATATGTTGCTCATATTAACAGATATAGTTATGCAAGATTGGACAAATAATTGAATATTACTACTTGCTTTCAAGAAACCTTAATTTTTTTCTTGTCTTTACTTTTTAAAAATATTTATTTTAATGACAGTATAATAATTGATAAGATTTTTAAATTTAGTTTTAAATGTATAGGACTCATAATGATCCTCCTGTTTCCAGCTTCCCAAGTTCTGGGATTACAGGCATTCACCACCAGGCCCAATCTCAATCAGCCATCTCTGTGTGTCCTGGGGTTAGGGCCAGTATAGCATGTCAGGGATTGAACCTCAGTCCCAGTCCCTGCCTAAGTAGGTGCTTTAATATGCTGAGCTATCTAGCTGGCCCAAATCTGTGTGTGTGTGTGTGTGTGTGTGTGTGTGTGTGTGTGTGTGTGTGTGCGCGTGCGTGCGCGCGTGCGTGTATGGTACTGGGGGCTGAACTGAGGACCTTCTGCTTGCCAGGAAGTGTACTTGAGAGGCAGGAGCTTATGCCGCTGAGCTATCTCCCCAAGCCCTCCTACACCTTTAGAAGACCAAGATGAGAGATATTCTAGCATGTTTTTGTATTATACATTGCTGTCCTCGATGTTGTTGCTTGGATCACAAATATCAGCATACAGAGTTAGTCAAGGTGAAAATTGTATGCATTAACTGCTATTTTCAAAAAACTGATGGAGGGCTGGGGAGATAGCTCCATGGCACAAGTGCCTGTCTGGCAAGTGCAAGTTCGTGAGTTCAAGCCCCAGTTCCACAAAAACAAAACAAAACTGATGGAAACCATTAGTACAATCATCTGAAACTTTTTAGCTATGAGCAAAAATAAACTTGACCTCTGTCAAGTTTTAAGTGTCAAGTATTTTATCCCAGTAAGGAGGAAAATGACCAAGACAGGTGTGAAGTGGTATCTTATTGTGGTTTTGGTGTGTATTTTACTAATGGCAAATGTGTTGATGTGTTTAATATCTTTCCACATGCTTATTGGACATATGCGTCTTCTTTTAAAGAAATGTCTATCAACTTTCTGTTTTCTTGATGAAAGTACTTGCCACCTAAAAGTTTTTAATGTTCATATAGTTCAATTATCTATTTTTCCTTTGTTGCTCAGATTATAAGTATTTTATTTTATTTTTATTTATTTTTTTCTTGTTTCAGAACTGTTTGTTTACTCATTTTTATGGCTGGCTCAGCCTGGTGGGGCTGCCACAGCATGTGGTGCTGGGGATCGAACCGCAGTCCCTGAAGCCGCCCAAGCTTTTCCAAGCAGGCGCTTTAGACCACTGAGCCATCCCACTGAGCCCCGTCAGATTATATGTATTTTAAAGGCTTCCTAGCTATATTATATTAAGTCTTCATCTCTTCTGGCAAAAGATTTAGGAGTCAGCCCTGGTTATTTATTTTAGAACCCAGCAAATGATACTCTATTGTCTATGGTAGGTAGAGTAGAAAGAGAAAACATCACCTAAGTCCTTTACTCTAGCAGCATAAAAGCCCTAACAGGGTTATCTATTTATTTTTAAATTTAGAGTAATATTTTAAATTTTTCAAATTGCAAACATTTTATTGATACATTTCAGAAGTAAGAAATAAGCAGTGTAGGTTAAAATTCACTCAAAATTTCCTAAGCATTAATATAAGCACTATTAATATTTGTTTTTATTCCTTCAGCTGACATAACTACTCAAAGGGAAAACTGTGCAGAAACTAGAAAAGGTCATTCTGAATGTAAAATAGTGACTATGAGAGGGTTCAATAAATGCAGCTTTAAGACAGTAACTATTCAGGGTGCAATAAATAAAATTCATTAATGGGTATCAAAACAAAATTAAAAAGGAGTAAATTCTCGTATTCTCCACTACGGTGGAGGGATTATAGCTAAAAATAATGAATTGTTATATGCTTTATTAAAATCTAAATAAGAGGACTGTGAAGTCTTGAAACAGAGGATTAAAGTAGAGCAATGCTATTTGCCAAGATTTCATTAGTGTATGGTGTATGCATGTGTTGATTATCATGTTGAATTCCATTAATACATGCTAATAAAATTTTAACTCAAATTATAAAGAATAGAGTGAAAGACACAACTCTAAGTATGAAAGGCCTATGAAAGGTAGAACTTAGATATCAGTCAACTTTTTCTGCAAAGTCTCATATAGTACATATGCTAGGTTACATGGGCCAAGAGACGAAACCCTAGGCACTTACATAGTAAGAGAGGAAACAAATTTCCACAAATTTGTAGACAAAAACCAAAAGCTAATTGTTATCACTGGGCTTGGTGGCATGTGCTGATAATTCCAGAATTTGGGAAGCTGAGGCAGCAGATTGCTGTTAAGTTCAAGGTGGGCCTGGGCTACATAGTGAGCTCATGTCCTGCCCACACTACATAGCAAGAACTCATCTAATACTAATAATATTAATAATAGCCATTATTATTATTATTGAAAACAATTCCTTTGCAATACCGGCACACTGATAACAAAACTGGAAAATTTAATTGAAGTTCAAAGTTAGTGTTTCCTATCATCACAATTAGTCACAGGTACTCATTTGTTAATCTTGGTCTGAATTGAAATTTTATATTTTACCTTTGGAAGTATCTTTTTTACATGGAAATGTGCTGTCAGCTATTGAAATTAACTCAGAACATGTGATTTTCTTCCTCTTTACACAATTTAGTTGTTTTTAGTACATCCAGAGTTGCACAACTATCACCACAGCCAATTTTAGCACATTTAAAACCTCAAGAAGAAACTCACATCCCGTTACCACTCTATTTCTGCCCGACCTCCTTGGCCTCAGCTCTACGTGATGATTATTTCTGTTCTATAGATTTACAGAGTCTGGGTATTTTATATAATGGAATCATACAGTGCTTTGTGATAGCTATGAGATCATGATTTTAATTGAGCATATGCTTTACTTGGAAGGCATCAGTAGAATTATATTAGTAGATTCTTTTCTTAATATCTGACTTGTATCATGTCATTAAACTGTAGATTAATCAGTTCCAATTCAAGATTAGATGGAAGCTCCTCAACTAGAAAGCTCAATAAATTTTGAAACTGAGCTGAAATTTTAACCTTCATTATACCATTGATCTGCTATGCAGTATGGTAAATCCTGATATTCAGATTCTACTTCTGGGGGGCCAGGGAGATAGCTCTGTGGCACAAGTGCCGGCCTGACAAGTGCAAGGTCATGAGTTTGAACCCTGGGTCCACCAAAAACAAAAACAGTTTCTACTTCTGACAACAAATTCATATAACTGGTGAGGATTAAGTTCACAAGAGTCAATGAAATTCTTTGTTGTTCAATGCCCCGTGACAGATTCAAATATTTTTCTTGAAATACTGACTTATAAATAATACAATGGACATCATAAACTTTAAACAGCTAACATTTTCACAAGGTCTGTATATGTGTCCTACTTGCCTTTCCTTGCTCCACATATCTTTTGTCATCATCAGTTGGACCACATCTTAACTGATTCTACTTCATGTTGTATGGCACGAGCGTTTTCTGAAACTCTTCTCAAATGTTCTCATCTGTAATTTTCTACAGACTATTCATACAGCTAATTCCTCAATCACTTCAAATTTGGCATTGCCTTCTCAAATAAGCAATAACAACTGAATGGTTTCAGTAACATCTGTCAACTTATCAAGAGCCAAGGAAAACCACTCAATATTGTTTGTCTTGTTTTTAAATTGACTATTAATGTTGTTCCTAATAGCCTCAATTCTTCAAGCAACTGTTGTTACCACAAGGCTAATAGTCTTAAACAAGTTTATTTTCTCTGGACACATTTCTTCAGCTGCTGCAATCAAATACAATTTAATAAACTTACCATTGGTAAATAGCTTTCCTTACTTGGCTAACAAATGAGCCAATTGGAAACTTACTTTGGTTGCGATCTTTTTTTTCCTGTGTTCATATCTGTGAAGTTCTGCTGTGACGAGATATTGTTTTAAATTTGCTTATTTTGGGACCGGTGGGATGGCTCAGTGGTCTAAAGCGCCTGCTTGGGAAAGCTTGGGTGGCTTCAGGGGTCACGGTTCGATCCCCGGCACCACATGCTGCGCCAGCCCTGCCCTCGGGGTGGGCTGAGCCGGCCATGAAAACGAATGAATAAACAAAGGTTCTGAAACAAGAAAAATAAATAAAATAAATAAATTTGCTTATTTTTCTGACCATTGCTTTTATGTGAGTTGAGAATTTTTTTTCTTGTTTCAGAACTTTTGTTTGTTTATCTATTTATTTTTATGGCCGGCTCAGCCTGCCCTGAGGGCAGGGCTGGCGCAGCATGTGATGCCGGGGATTGAACCGCGGTCCCTGCAGCCGCCTAAGCTATCCTAAGCAGGCGCTTTAGACCACTGAGCCATCCTGCCGGGCCCCAAGAATATTGATATCAGCGCTTAGTTTGGAAATTGTGATATGCATTGCAGTCCTACCCCAGTATTATGCCTTCGCTTGTTGAACACAATGATTAAAGAAATTAAATACCCTTTAATTTCTCAACAAAATAATCTACACTTCATTGTGCCTTAAAAGTGAGACCTTACAGGTCCACTTTCTTTTCTTGCTTTGACATGATGAGTGTAAACTAGTAATAGAAAAAAGCGTCACACTAGAATGAATGCGTGCTGCATCCCACACACTGTCACGTTGCAGCTGTGCCACTGTGAGGTGCAGCATATGATCAGCAGCACAATGTGACAGGAGTGCTGTGGATGTTAAAACTGTTCAACTCGCTATTGTAGCTTTAAAGCAATCACAATCAATGTGTCAACTAATGAATACGGCTGCATTCCAGTACAATTACACTTAGGAATACTAGAATTTGAATTTTATGTAATTTTCACATATCAAAAAGATTCTTATTTTGATTATTTTCAACTACTTAAAAATGTAAAAACCACTCTTAGCTCAAAAGCTATACACAAACACACCATGGAGTAGATTTGATCCCTAGGCTACAGGTTGCAAACCTGTAGTTTCACATCTCCAGAGTGACTATCTGGCAAACAGCTGACCCACTTTTACTAACCTGTCTCCTTTCCATATGCTTTTTTTTTTTTTTTTTTTTTTTTGTAAAACTGGGGATTAAACTCAGCCCCTTGCACTTGCAAGGCAAGTGTTTATTCTATTGAACAATCTGTCCAGCCTCTTCTTACCATATTGTTAATCATTGCGAAATCCTTTACAAGATCTTCCAAGAGATCATCCATGTGATTATAAAGCTTCTCATATTAATAAACATTACATCATTGTGAGTGTCTTAGTACTCTTCTCTTGTTACTAGGATAAATAACCAACACTCAAAATGAAGGAAGGAAAGGTTTATTTAGGTCACAGTTACTGGAGGTTTCAGGCCATACTCGGCTGGCTCCAAGGCAGAGAAGCACATAGAGAGAGCAGCAGTACATGGCGGCAGAACAGCAATAATGGTGACAGAGGCAATGGGACTACCAGGGGAGCAGAGAGCAACAGTGTGCGTTTGTCTCTGTGTCTCACTTTATATTACATTCAGGCACTCTGCCTCAGCCTAGCCACCTTAGGCCACATCGATAATCCCAGAAGTACTCAGATCCATAATCCCATCAGTACTAAAACACATAATCCCAGGGATCATGAGTCAAGTAATTCCAACAGTACTCAAACCAATAATCCCATCAGTACTAAGACACATAATCCCAGGGGACCATGAGTCAAGTCTCAAACTCTAGAAGTCCCCACCTCATGATTGCATGAGACTATGGGGGAACAACTAGACCTAAATCATAACAGTGAGGCCTCATTGTATTTGGACACAGGGCCTCACTCTGTAGTATAGTCTGGCCTTGAACTCATAGCCTTCCAAGTACTGGTATTACAGGAGTGTACCAACTCATCTGGCTTATTGTGAGGCATCTACAAAACATGTTTTAAAAAACAGCACTCAGGAGGCTGAGGCAGGAGGATGGCTGCAAGTACAAGGCCATCCTAGACTATACACTGAGTTCAAGGGCAATCTCAGTTTTTGAGACAGCGTGTCAAAAAACAAAATGAAACATTACTTAAGAAGTCTTGTTATATACTCTGAAACACAAGGAAACTGGAATGAAGTGTGAGGAAGGATCTTCTTTGACAGCTTTTTCCTCATCCTACTCTGTTAACCTCATGTCTGCAGCACCAGGTCCACTGTGGATTTGTGCTTGGCTAAGCTGGTGGTCCACATAGCCCTTCTTCTTGGTGGGAGATATGCACTTGGAAACCAGACCTACCTTCCTGGCCTTGGCTCTCTTCGAAGAGCACACTTAGTCAAGTTCTCACAGGGTCTGTGGAGGATTGACAACTGGTGGTCCAAATGCACCACCCAGCTGAACTGATCCAGTGTGTTGCTGGGTGTGGGAATCCACCTGAGGATTGTTGCCAATGAAATATAAAGAACTGGAGAAGAAGCTGTTGGGAGCAGTTGGTTCTCCTGCAGGAACTTGCCATGCTGCCTTTCCTGGTATGAATGCAACTGTTCTCATCATTGAAGGAGCTTGGGACCTTGTGGCTGAGGATGGCTACAGTTCACTCTGAGGGAGCTCAGGTGCTTACTCTGAACATTGCTTCCTGCCTCTGGAGGGGAGGTGATGCACTGTTCAAAGTCCTGGAGAAGCTTGTTGCACTGGCTTTCCTGATACAGACTTGCTCTTGTGATTATCAAAGGAGCTTGGGACCTCATTGTCATAAGAATGGCTGTGGTACCTTTTGGAGGAGCTCTGGTTCTGCCTTGAGCCTCACTTCTGGGCTCCAGGGAAGATCCCTCAGCCTGCCAGCACAGATCCTTCTTCCTGCTGGCACAGACTTTCTAGCTTCCAGTATATCTTTGGGTCTTCCCAGCATATATCTATAAAATAGGCCTGCATGAGACATTGTCATGGACCCTTGGCCTCCTGTTAGGCTTTTGGGGGGCACTGTCATGGCGTTTATCTCTTCAGTTGGACCCATGCATGACATTGCCATGGGATCCAGGCCCTTACCTAGATTCTTCTCATCTTTAGGGTTTTGAAAAATTTCCTGCACTCTTTGTATATGACTGTTTAGATCACTATTATAAAATAATCCTATAAATTATGTGTCCTGTATTGCTTCCCTCACACACCTTGACTGCAAGAGGGTCTGTGTAACATAGCTGAGTAGAAGCAGGAAGGAGAACAGAAAGCCTTGGGGTTTCCAGCAAGGCTTTCCTGGGTGGTATCTCCTGTGTGAAGCCAGCTTTGGAGTAGCAGCAATCGCTCTCAAGCCACTGGTGCCCAAAAGGTGTACTCCCCAGTAGATACAGACAGGGTGGCCCCTGCTATCACATGCCCTGCTAATGAATGGAACTATGCCCCATTTCACTCTGCTCAAAGGAAGGATAAAAGCCAAGACATTAAAGCAGTAGTGAAAGAAAGAAAACTGAAATGAAGCACTGTGACATAATGGCAGTGTCATAGCAGCTTCTATACGCTGTATTTTGCAGAAGGATGCAGTCCCCTCCTGGTAATTTTTGTATGTGTCACCCAGACCTTCAAACTATCTGTATCAGCATATTGATTATAGCACAATGTAACACTAAAATTATGCTTGGAATACATGTCACTCTTGTCTTTTTGATATGTACTGCTCCTGGTGTAAACTCAGTTACTGTCATCCTCTCAAGAATAGTTCTTGAAAATAAGAGACTGGGCCAAAAACCATATTCTTGACAGGCTACAATTTTGTATTTCCTTGAATTTCCAAATA
>PVJA010039742.1:0-18853 GCA_004027025.1 Myocastor coypus | reverse complement strand
GAGGGGAAGAAGGGACTGAGGAGAGGAGGGGGGAGGGGAGGGAGGGAGAAGAGGGGAGTGGAAGGGGAGGGGAAAGAGGAGGACGGAGATGAGAAGGAGAAGAGCGGGAGGATGGAGGGGAGAGAAAGGCGAGTGGGGGGGAGCAGATGTGGGGAGAGAGCAACTGAGACCTGAAAACGCAGCGTGGTCATCTGGATTTACACGTTCACGAGGCATTTCAAAGATGTGCCAGCAAAGGCAGAGTGCCCCATGCTCTGTCTATCCTCTCTGTATCCTTCACACACACACACACACACACACACACACACACACACACACACACACCTGCCCATACTCACAAAAATGGCTCATGAGGGAATTCAAAACACTCTACAGTAACACATTTCTTTAAATTATTTCATTCTTTAAATATTCCATCTCTTTATTCAAGATCCTGAAAAGCGCTGAACCACAACATGAACTTCTCATCCTGAAGCCCTTTCAGATTGTGGAGCTGAAACCCAACATCCTCAGTAATGGAGCCAATGTGAGACCTTTCTTCATAAACCTCTATTCTTACACAACTTTACTTTGGGGACCTGAGCAATAAGACGAGGGTGGGCAGTGCAGCGGTGACCCCTCGCAAGCAGCTGTGTGCAGGAATCCAGGGCTCCACGCTCCAAGCACGCACAATAGCGGCAGCGTCCAGGTCGGCCCTAACTCAAGCATAGCACATGTTGTTTACGCATCAGCTGCGGGCTTCTGGGCTCATTTAGCACGTGAACGCTCTTTGGGGCATTCTAGACTTCCTCACTTTCTGCAAAGCCAAAGGAGTACTCATATGTAATCTGCAAAGCAAAGAACAGTCCTGCACACATCTGTGCCATTCATAGATCTTTCAGAGTAAACATCATCTCTAAAGTTAGGGCAGTAACAATCATTCCCGTTAGCATCTCTGAGAGCCGTCAGGGATTGCTTCTTTGAATTATATACTCAAAACTTCCATCTGTCTACACTATCACTGTTCTGGAATACATAGAAACCTGATATGTTGTCAACCAAAAATAATGCAAGGACAAAGGAAAAGTGAGTTCTTTAATATGTGTGGTTTTCACTTATTTATTTTAATGCATTTGCTACAGGGTCTCACTAAGCTGCTCAAACTCGTAGTGATCCTCCCATTCTCAGTCTCCCCAGCACTGAGGTGACAGGCTGAACCGCCACACCCATGCTCAGTGACTGCTCAGGGAGCCTGGGGCTGGGGCTGGCATAGCATGTGGTGCCAGGGATTGAACCCCATCCTTGTGCTTGCCTTCGCAGGTGCTTACTGTGTTGAGCTATCTTCCCAGCCCAGTTTATTGCATTTTAAGTGAGGTTCTTAGTTTCCTGGTCTTCTCTTAAATGAAATTGACACCTATAATAGCATTATCTTCTTCAGTAATTCCAATATATAGTGAAAGTTTGAGCTATTCACATTATATATTATATTCTAGATTGACTAGAATTTAGATAAATACTTTTGAAATTCTCCAGATGAATGGACAAAAGAGAAAGGTACCCAGAGGCAAGCAATTAAAAATTCCCTAAAGTCACAGGGTAATTAAAAGGTAAGGAATTCATCTATGCTACAACAGTTTAGTTCCTCCGGCTAAGTTTTCATAAAGTAGTCACATGACTGCATTTTGTAAATAGTAAATAATACTGTGCGGCCAGGATGATAGCTCAGCAGTACAAGTGCCTGCCTGGCAGTGCAAGGTCCTGAGTTCTATTCCTGGGGAACCCCACCTCCCCACCCCCCCAAAATAGTACTATGTTAAGCGTCTTGTATTAAGTCACATTTTTTTTTCTTTTTCAAGATGAAACACGCATATTTCCTAGCGTCTGGGCTTGTTTTAAGAATCAAATTACTCCAGTGAACATGACCTAGGATTAGTCTCATCACTCCCGGCACAGTGAATAGATATGGCGAGGTGAGGCTATAAAGAAACACCAAAGAATGTTTTGAAATCCTCACGGGTGCCACCCTGGTCTGCAATGGAGATAATTACCAATCAAAGTGGAGACAAAGGAGGAGCTGGGATCAAAAGGACATCTGCCCCTTCCTCGCTCTGGTCTGTGCGACTCCAGGTGAAATACGGGCTCCTACAAAAGCAACCAGAAAGCCTTGGTCAGTGCACGTTTAATACAAATTCAGTTGCTCCAGTAAAACACGCTAAAACGAATCCTCCAACTACTGTTCCAGCCACGCGTGGCTCAGGGACTCAGAGGGCTTTGCCAACATGCAGGAGGGCTCGGCAGGCCTGCAGGAAGAACACGCTCTCTTGCAAAGGGGGCAAATGATGAAAGAAGTGAGCAGCCTGGTCCCTGTGGGGGACACACTGGTCCTGAGGAGACTCATCAGGTAGTGTCCAAAGCAGCTGAAATGCGATGAAACCTGAAAGGACATTCTGCAGTCAACCCAGCGTTATGGTCACGTACCAGAGGTGCCCAAGGGACTGGCTGTCATGAGCAGTCTGGAATGGAATAGTGATAAAACTTACCGTCACTTGTCCAGAATGCTTATTTTGATCATTATATCTATTCTATATTCTTGTCACTTTGGTGTGAAACCACACCTCTGAACACATCACTGTGCTATGTTGCACAAGCTTTGCTGGACATAAATACATAGCCAAGTTATGGCTCCAGCTTGTGTCTACTTTCATAGCCACTGCCTCCGGTACAACTGATTAGGACGGTAAAACAACTAAAGGAAACGTAACACTCTCAATTTCCCCAGCCATTCAAGAGATATAAAAGATTTCCACATAGTTTTTCAATTTGTGATGGACTCTTGCCAAAATCAACATATCAAGTTTCAGGTGAACATAAAACAACTTAATGGCTCCTGGAAATTATTAAAAAGTAAAATCAAAGCCTAGGGAATTTAAAGAAGATTCATTTGATCCCAAGGGACTTTACTAATGACAACGTGCCGCTGGAAGGACACACGGAGGTAGAAGAGGAATGCTGTCAGTTATTTGTTATTGAAAACTTTGTTTTGTCACATGGGGCTGCTTTTCGAGAGGGATGAAGTAGAGTACTGTGTCACAGGGTGCTGTTTATTGTTGGACTTCATGGCTAGGCTCTTTGGTTTCAAATATAACTGGCTTTCTTTTTAAAAATAGTTTTCTATAAGTGAGTTGATTCTTTGAGCCGCGACTTCGGAGCAGGAACCTCCTCTCCCTGTTGCAGAGACTTGCGATGGCAGGATGCAGTCGTCGACCCTGTGCACCTGAATTCCTTTGGGCTCAGTGCAGTATCTTGCCTTTTTCAACCACTGACTTGCATTCATTTCTTAAAAGCAAAAAGAATGAGAGGGAGAGAGAGAGAGAAAGAGAGAGAGAGAGAGAGACAGAGAGAGAGAGACACAGAGAGAGAGATAGAGACAGAGACAGAGACAGAGACAGAGTCGGAGACAGAGACAGAGAGACAGAGGGGGGATGCTGCCCTGGACCTGACAGTCCTATTACTATGATAGAAAGCAGGCAGCTCTTTAAACTTCATCATTTTCTTTGTAGATGTAAAACTAACTTCAGAATTAACTGAATTTTCAAGAGCAAAGCTTCTCTTATTAGTTTAAGACTTCACTGTAGCCTGAAATGCACGTGTAATGGTGTAATGTATACAAAATCCAATAAATACTAGAAGGCTAGTAATGTAATTTTGTCCCATCAACTGGAATTCAGCTACTAAACCAGCCAGAAAACTCAAGGCATGGCGACATTGCCGGTGACCCTGAAGAGATCGTGTTTACGGTTCAAGCAATGTGCAACGTTGAAGTCTAACCCTACTGAGAACATCGGTCACTGTGTACACTGGATTTCCATCGTCTGTGTTTTAACAGCTGGGAGTTCTGCCTGAGCAGGGCGTGGCATTTCCAAGGCAGTGCTAGTCTCCACACGTGCCTCATACTCTTCATTCCCGCCAGTGTGGTATGGGGCATTCTCCTACAGGTCTTCCTGCGCTTCTGAACAGAAGACACATTGCCCACTCCGGCAGGAGCTCTGCAGCACAGGACAACACTGTCTCTCGAATGTAAACAGCAGCTCTTGCCAGGGGAGTTTTCCTCTGGGATCTGAAGAGGGGCCCCTAGGGCCCAGCAAACACGCAGTGGGCTTTCTTCAGGAGAGCTCAGTCATTCCAAAGCAAGTGTTAAATGCAATGCTAAGGAAATAAAGCGGTTCTCATTAATAAATTAACTTTACGAATCTACACTGCCTTACTTGTGCTCACTGTTGCTGGGATGGTCTGAATGATACTGAAAGAAAACTAAAATAGCATAAATATAGAAAAAATAAATATTCATTTACTATATTTGCTAGTTTCAGTGGTAGAGAGAGGTAGAAAAATACACAAGGCTCATTGCACAGATTTCTGTCCACAATGGAAAACCAGCAAAATGTAGCTTTGATTTATGGAATGACTCACCATGGCATGCACTGTGACTCTTTACATAACAGCTATTTAATATTGTGCACCACAAATTAATTTTGAGTGTGAGTCACTCTACCATTTGTTTTCTTTCCTTCTGCCAAGCAATAAAAATATTTACTAAAGCACATTTGAAACCGACCCAAAAATGAATAAACAAGCATAAAAAAAATTCAGAAGGAAGCGAAATTGTGAGTAAATATTTTGACTGTAATAGTTTTACATTTTCATTGCCTTCTTTCCATGCCTCTGTAAAAGTGTTGCGTTTGTATTATAATTTAGATTTTAAATACTTTTGTACGTAGTGTCTTATTTTAGCCTCAAAGCGATGCTTTTCAGAAATACAATTCTCTCCCCATAGGCGAGGAAGCCAGAGGAAGGGTGATGCTTCGCACGTCCCCAGCAGCGCTCGCTGACACCTATAGCTGTGTTTCTTGGCCCCGCTGTAGGCAGTCTTGCTGTCTGTCACTGCCAACAGACAGATAAGTCTGATGGCTCTGCCTGTGGGTGCAGACGCCCCAGGTCCAGTGCCTTGGACTTCATCCTTTTCCCTAGCGCCTGCCTTGACTGTAAAGGAGCAGCGTCCTTCGGATTACCAGGTCCCCATCCTCTTCAGAGACGCCGGCTGAGTCTTGCGGAGGCACGCGCCACACAGGGCGGTCCGGACAAGCCGCCCCAGGATGGCTTCATCCCTGCTGACCCTGGCCGCGTTTCCACGCTCCAGCAGCACAGCCTGCCTGAACACCCTTCAGAGCTCTTTATGAAGGACACTCGCCTTTTGCGGGAAGGGAGGTCCATTATTGCTTTGCCCTAGAACACAAACTCCTACTTATTCCTAAGAAGGTCGTCTGGAAAACTGCCTTGCCTGATGGTTCAAGATGTCTGTGTCGGAAGGGCTCTCAGGAGCTATGCTAGCTCTTCCAGCGCCACTCCTACTGCGTCTGTAGGTGGATTTATAAATAACATAGCAACAGGATGTTGATATAAAATGATGTAACACATAATATAGTTAATATGATAATGTATCATAAGATAGAAAACTTTTAAGAACTCTATTCTGATTCAAATATTGACTCAGTATTGAATTTAGAAGCCTGCTGATTGCTATTTAAGTCCCATAACAAGCAAAGTAGTGTCCCATATTGCCCGTGTGACAAATAGCCAAAATGAAGAGCTGACCCTAATTAACATACATTATAGTGTGGTAAGATGTCTGTTACTTTTTATCGTTGGTGTTTTGATGGCTCCCAAAGCCTCATGCGGCCTCAGTGGGGTGTTCTCAGAGGCAAGGCAATCTCCAGTTTCTGACCGTGCACTTCAGGGTGTGTGACCACTGAATCAGCCCACAGACTAGCTTACCACGGCGCTAATCTGAGAAGCCTAGACAGAGTACAAAAGACTACAAAGATGCAGCTGTGGTCCCTTGGTACTTTTCTTGCCTTCTGCCACCACGAATGGCTGTCCCTGTGCAAGTGCCACCCTGTCTTGGAACCCAGCTGTTACAGGCTGAAATGCCCATGAACTGTATTCCAGTGAGCCTTTCCTCTTTAACTTCGAGTGCTGGGCATCTTGCCTTGGCAATGAGACCTGTAAGACATGAATCCACTTGCTACCTATAGTGCAAGAGTTAACATCTGTTTTTGCATTCAGCATATATTAGGCAAATACTTCCAAATACTTTAATGTCAGAATTAAACTACTATTCCCAAAAGAAATGTATATCTTTACTTAAAATTTAGAAAAAAAAATTTACGAAACTCCTTAAAAACTAGGTATTTCGTTATTTTGGGAAGGAAATAAATGTAGAGTAACTTGAGTTGGAAGCACTCTACATGGTGAAGGTAAAAAATTCAAAGATAACACGACTGGGGATCACCACCTTAGTTGCAGGAAAAGTTCCAGCAAATCTAGCAAGTGCAATTGATAGGCAATCGGCATTGATCGGTGACGAGTTTAGAGCTGGCAAATGCAAGAAGACATGCTGACTCGGCAAGGTATGAGGGTGTGATGCAGCTGATGACGTTTTGGGCCAAGCGCCACGGCGATCTCCCACATGCACTCGCTACGCTCTTGGAGCCAGCACCTTTCCCTTTCCCACAAAGATGGGATATTTCTGGAGATACTGGCTCTTGACTCCAGCCCTCATGTTGCAAGGAGCTGAACCAGTTGGTGGCCTTATCTAGGTAGATGATAGAGAGTTGTGATGTGGGCTAAAGCCACCAATTATAGGACACCTGCCAGACAGGAGTGAAGTTTCTGGGTGACTCAAGCCTGCAGCCAGGCCCTGGATGCTGAGGTCAGACCTAAGCCACTTGTGCTGGGCCCACTAAAACCTGGGTCCACAGAATCAGTCAGCAGTTTGCACAACAACATGCAAGCGGTTTACCACATGGCAATAGATGAACACAGCACAAAGCACATAGGTAGAATATAACTGAGAGGAAGCCATTATCAACACAGTTACTAATAAGCCAAGGAAAGAATTATTCACTGAGTACCAGATCGGGAAACTATTTTATATGCATATATAGCAACACAGATGAGTGAAAGAATGTTGAAAATACTTGGTTGTAAATAAAGTTAAAATGGCATCACTTTTTGGAAAGCATTATAAGAAATGTCAAAGGTCTTAAAAGCATTTACCAAATGAAACAGTGTGTGGTGTGTGTGTGCACGTGTGCACATGTACAGGAAAGCCAGGACATCATCTAACCTTTCTTCAGAGCATTAGTTAATGCAGTGACTGTGCAGATTAATTTGTCTATCAATTTAAAGTAGAGATTGACTCTGGCCAGAAATGTTCATGGCCTACATTTATTTGTTACCAAGAAAAATATGCCAAAAAAGAGATAAAAATATGCAGAGTTTTCACTGTTGGATTGTCTGAAACAAGAAAAAAGACATCCAACATACATGTCCACCAAGAGACTGCTTGGATAAGTTATAAGTCACAGTATGCAATTATAACTCATGATTTCTTTTTTATTATTATTACTTTTAATAAGAAATAACAGTGAGACAGTTTCAAAAGGGACAGCCATAAGAACTGATACAATGCATACCGTTGTGTTCATGGTACTTGTTCAGAGTACAAGATGAAGACATTAGAACTTTTCTAAACACTATTGGTACAAATATTTCTTCTCATGGAACTAAAAGAAAGTAGCCATATGCATAGTCCAGCGTTCCATATTAACAGTGGGTTATTGGCAGAACTGGCAATGTCGGAAGCTGTTGACTTGAGCCTCTTACAGCTCAGCATACTAATCTGGCTTTACTTTTTATGCCTCTTGGTTAAAGTTAAAGCAAGACCTATATAACAAAATATGTAATTTTTATATCTGACAAGGTCAGTCAAATCCCCTCAGGATTTACCTTGAAACCGTGTCCATGGGGGCCCGGCAGGATGGCTCAGTGGTCTAAAGCGCCTGCTTAGGAAAGCTTAGGTGGCTGCAGGGACCGCGGTTCGATCCCCAGCACCACATGCTGCGCCAGCCCTGCCCTCAGGGCAGGCTGAGCTGGCCATGGAAATAAATAAATAAACAAAAGTTCTGAAACAGGAAAGAAAGAAAGAAAGAAGCCACGTCCAGCATTTTGTAGAACTTTTGTCAGTGTCAGCCATCTGGATGAGTCACAGCCATTGCTTGACCAGTTTGCTCTCTGTGAAATCATGAGAAGTGTTTTCTTTCTAGGTGATTCTCCTTAGGCACACTATACATTATTGATCCCTTTCCTCTGTGGCCCCATAATCTCCTTGAACAGAAAATTTGGGACACCACTGAGTTATAGGATGTTACAGTATGGAGTTCTCACTGACCCTGAAGGGCCAGAGCCAAAATATTGGCTATCCTTGTAGCCCTTCTTTTTCGGTAATGTTTTGATCTGCAAACTTAAGTAAGTTCTTAACCTTCCAGAACAGAAGCTTACTGATACTATTACTCTATTACATCGGTACTTGAGCTTATCATCACTGTACAACTTACAATTTCTGAAAAAAGATGAAGTAAAATAAATCATTATGCCCCTCCCAAATATTTTCATGCAGGCTTTGGGGCTGAGATTCACAAGAGTAGTTGGTGAAAATTTTGTATTCACTTACATCTTTTTGTGGCACTGGAGTTTTGAATTATTCTTATATTAAACTTTTAAGCAAGTACTGCAGGCTTTTTACCCAATATTTTTAGTGAAATGGTTTCATCAAAAAATGGCTGCAGTGCGCTATATATAATGTAGATATGTATGACAATAACTTGTGTATTAAAAATGCAAGTGTGCATTTGATCTCAGCAAAGCAAACGACACACCTGGTGCACAACGACGCACCTTGGGACAAGGTGTTGAAGGTGGCCTCCTAGGCGTGTGTGCTGTGGGAACTGGAAAAGGCCAGAGAGGGAAAGCTCCCTGAAGGAAAGCAATTAAAAGTCAAGGACTATCGCTATTGGAGGGTGTTATGTTTTAGGTCTAATTGTCCCCCGAAAGCCTCATGCAGTCATGGGATAGGGACTTCTAGAGTTTGAGACTTGACTCCTTATCCACTGAGATTACGTGTTTTAGTACTCCTGGGATCACGAGTCTGAGTCCTTCTGTGATTATGGATATGGCCTGAAGTGGGTAGGCTGAGGCAGAGAACCTGCATGCAATATAAAGAGACAGAGAGACAGATTGACACTGTTGCTCTCTGCTGCCCTGCTTGGTCAGTTGCCTCTGTTGCCATTGTTGCTGTTCCGCTGTCCTGAACTGGATGCTCTCTTCCCTGTTCCACTCAGCCTTGGGCCAGCTGAATACGGACTGAAACCTCCAGTACCTGTGAGCTAAATAAACCTTTCCTTCCTTCATTTTGGGTGTCGGATATTGGTCCCAGCAACGAGAGAAGAGTAACTAAGACAGAGGAGAATGCACACTAACGTTTAGACACTATGTATTTCGTAAGGTTCTTCAACACTGCCTGGGTCACTTGGCTGCAAGGCCTCCGGGAGGGCGACCTTCTCTGCATGCGGTCAATGAAGTCGCCGCCGCGCCGCCACACCTGGGCCGCAGCTGCCCTCTGCAGACGTCGTGACCCCAGATTCCTGTTGCGTCTCCACTCCTGTCAGGCTTCCAAGAAGAGCTTCTCCAGCACAATCAGAATAGCTCAGCCTTAAGAGTGTTTTTTCAATTAGTTTACCAACTTCTTCTCAGTGGATAATTGAAGAAGACTTTGGACCCTGAGCGCTCACTATAACACCGGTTCCATAAAAGAACGCATCGAAACCCTTGCGGAATCCTAAGGACTTACTTCTTTCCCAGAAGACATTGCTCTGTATTGTGAAAAATTCTAAAACCTTGACGCTAAGTTAAGCAAGATTTCTCGAGGCACTAAACATGAATCTAATTGAAAATGGAGATGGAGATAGAAAGAAAAGAAAAATTTCCCCCCAAATTCTGGAAAAATTAAGCCAATGTAAAAGGGTACAAAAAGATTTTTAAAATCGAAGATGTAGTTCCAAAGCAATTGTACGTCTGCAGTGCTTATTAAGCCAGCTATAAGAACAGTTACGTGTATTTCACCCAAAAAGAATATTTTGGTCCCAGCCTAACCTCTTAGTTTTGGAAAATTAAATTGAATACTTCATGTATTTCTATACCTAATATTTTTACATAAAAATCACCCATTAAAATATGTTTACGAAATATATTTGGAAAATGTATTTTTACTTACATGTAAATGGTATTTTAACTTCTAACAATACATTTAAGAGCTTCCATTTAAATAAACACTAAAACAGACTGAAATCCACAATTCCCTGATGTCTAGCATATACATAACTGAACAAAAATCTGCAAATTGCTCCCTAGAAAGCACTTAAATTGATCAAAAACTGTTTTATCCACAAGAAGAATATTCAGTGTTGATACTGACATATGTGAAATTAAGATATTTTGTTCTTTGTGCTATCCTATAAACACCCCAGTTTAAATAAAATTCTTTAATGTACATCTTAGTATAATAACCTATAAAATTATTAAGTAAATGTTATTCCTCCTCTTCTATAAATGTGTATATTACCTCTTCATGCTTGTTGTAGTTCTGTCTCCCTCTTTTACAGATGTATATATTACATTTTTATAACTGCTAAAAATAAATATGTAATTTTAAAATATGAAATATATCTTCAAAGTACAGCTTAACCTTCCAAAACACAGGCTATGACATGCTCTTCTTAAAGTTCATAGACATTCTCCTCCAAGAACGCTCATTGGTTGGCTTCAGTCAGGGGTCTCCCCACAGGTGCCCTCGTCCACCTGTCACGACAAACCCGGGAGGCAGCCCCAGGCAGCTGCCCCTTCAGTTGCTTCTTCATTTCCTTGTCTACTTTATATTTGTTTTTTGGGTTTTTTTTTTCAGAATTTGGTATCTTTGATCACTTCGCTTTTTCTTCTATCCTCATTTTCAATTAAGTTCATCCTACCTTTAAAGATAAACTCAGTTGGACATTTTCTTTGCGTGTATTGCACTGATGTTAAGTTTCACACTTACGCACTGGTGCGTTGCTCTGAGGTGCTCATGCTGCACGGTGTAGCATCACAGGTGGGAATCGTGGCGTCAATATTCCAGATGGAACACTGATTCTGTGTGTTGCAGCGCATTGTGAAAAGTTAGATACCATGTCTTGTGGTATTTCCTTCGTGTACTCTTACATTTATTATATATATAATATACATAATATATATGTGTGTGTGATATGTATATGTATACATACATATGTGATATATGTGTGTGGATATATATGCACACTATATATATATATATATATATATATATATATATATGAATAAAGATGCCATGATAAGAAAACAAAATGTTTTCTTATGCTTTTCCTCATAAACTGGTTAAGAAGAGTAACAGGATGATAAGATATCCTGTAAAAATCAGGATATTTTACAAAGTTCACCCATGTTGGATACAATAAACTTTCTAATTTAGCCCTACATTCTATAACTTCAATCAACCTGAATTTCATCACTTCTATAAAAAAGGATAAAAAATAAAATAAAATATTATTTATGTCTTCCCCTCTCCTAGGATTGCTGTGAGACTAAATAATTGCATTCTAGACTTACGTACAAAAGAAAGTTGATTTCTTATAAATCCAAGGGTTTGCAATCAGATATTTTATACTGAGCCCAATGGTAGGTGACTCTGTTTTTTACTTAAGTACTCACTAGTTTGTTTTTCTCCTATAATTAACTTTAAAACCTTGTTCTGTATCTCAAGAGCCTAATATAAGAAAGCATATTAATACAGATAGTATTTCAAAGCACTATGGGTAAATGACAGAGTTTTTAATAAATGGTATTTGGACAACTGGACTGCCATTTGGGAAAAAATAAAGTTTGATTGTTACCTCATGTCCTACAGCCCTGTGGTCACACTGCAGGTTAGTCCACAATTTAAACAAAAGAAATATAACTATAAAATGACAGGAAAAATAGAGGACATAAAAATTTTGTATAAAACCTTGCTTTTGGAAAATGGTTTTTGAAACAAAAGCATGCGATCTAGAACACGTATTAATAAATGCAGTAACTCCAAAATTGTAAGAAAAGGAATTTGACATCTACAAAAGCATGAAGACTTTTGCTCATATGCAGAGCCACGTAAAAAAGACCTGAAGGCTTCCCTTTCCCCTGTTTATAATTGACACACGCAAATCACTGCATGCTCAAATCACACAGGGAAGGAACAGAGCAGCTCAGGGAGAAAGAGACCCACGAGACTCAGCCTGAGGAACCTTCAGTGGCGGCCATCATGTGCGAGATGAGGGTGCCAGTGAGACCAAGGAGCGGAAGGCGCCGGGACTTTGGGGTCCACAGAACATTTACCCCAGAAACAAAGCAGTGTTCCTGGGAGAAGTGGCCCAGCTCAGGCCCGGTGTCCTAAGTGGACCAAGTAAGCCTGGAGTTCTTTCCACTTAAGAAAGCGAGAAAACCATCAGGAGGACGGGGCTGAGGTCACAGGGCTGGAGGCAGGTGGTCCTGACAGAGGGAGCCAGTACAGGGGTGACGAACCCTGAAACAGACTGAAGTAAGCCCAGGGGCGAACACGGCTGGACGCTGGCAAGAGTTGTGCGAAATAGCATGTAAGCCTCGACTAGAAAATGTCATAATTAAGTGTCTAGCTCTGAGACTGACAAGATAAATGTAATATTTTAATATTTGAAAGATCAACACAGGTGTTTTTATGATTACCGATTAAGTTACCAATTTGACTCATTAACCTTCTGATCATGTGTTTGATTTTGGGAGAAAAAGTTCAGTTTAATGGGCTAGAAAATCCCGCATCAGGCTGGGGAAAGAGCTCAGCAGTCTAAGAACCTGCCTGGCAAGCGCAAGGACCCAGGTTTGAGCCCCAGCAGTGAAGTTCGCGCCACTGTGCAGGGCACCAAGCCTGGGTGGTGTGGTGCAAGCCCGTCATCCCAGCACCGAGGAGGCTGAGACAGGAGGATCACTATGCGTTCAAGCTTCATAATGAGACCTTGTACCCCCCAGCCAAAAAAGAAAAGATTTTTTAAAAATGAAGAAAAGAAAGTCCCACATCCAACTGGTCAATTTCCCTTTATTTCAAGTTTATTATTCATGTTGAAACAAAAGCATCAGCCATCGCACATCACAGCACACACGTAGTTCACCTTGGATTCCATCATATAAATAAACCACACCATGTCCACAGCAGGTCTTCACATTAAAAAAGGCAAAAAAAAAAAAAAAAAAAAATTTAACTGGCAACATGGACTAGATGCTACAATCTTAGCTTCTTGATAAAACACCAAGAACTTTAGTAGTTGGTGTCATTTTAGCAGTTACAGAGGAGCTACTGCTGCTTGTGTAAGCTAGGGTCGACTTTGAGAAAATGACAGTAGTGGTAGATGTTTGCTCGGTGTAAACAAGCAGTCAACTTGTGGTAGCGCCTTGGCACTGTGGGCAGTAACGGCCACAGCACACCCAGTAGGGAGCCGAGTTAAATTGTTGCCTCTGCTTCTTAGATAAATCTAGCATGCGTAGCAATTTTATGGCAGCGTAGCATGATAAAAGTGCTCATTGCTTAATACGTTGAAAACACCAGAGAAGGCCAGCGATGCTGCTGAGCGAATATCTGCATGTGTTCTCAAATACCTGACCGAAGGGCGGAGCCGTGGGCGGGGCGTGTGCACACGGCGGAAGAAGCACGGTCTGAGTCCCCCTGGCTCTCAGGTGGGATTTTGTCCCCAGGTGTTTTTCCTGCCTACCTACTTGGGGCAGGCCTGCTGTGCTGTTCTTCTGAGCACACGGAGTAAGTAGAACAACAATCAGAATTATTTGAGGAGGAAAGGATACTTTTAATAAGGCCGAGAATAGTTCTCCCGGAAGGGCACCCTCTCCTCTCCAGTACGCAGAGTCCCAGGCACAGCTCCAGCCAGGCTCCCCCTGCTCCCTTCCTCACCAGCACGCTTGAGGACCAATTCCTTGGTCCTAGGTGCTCTGGGGGCTGACTCAGCCATACGCACAGTCTCAGAGCAGCCACGCACTGTGTGCAGCAAAGGGACAGGAGCTCCTGGTGAGAGAAAGGAGAAACGGGCCCGCCATCTGCACAGCGTGGACGGACGCTTTCCGTAACAGCCACTCGGCAGCTGAGCCCACGCTGAATGCATATGGCAGACAGTCCACAGAGGACGTTCCGGAGAAAGGTTAAGGCGCTAAGTCTTTCATGTCGTTGGAGGTGAGAGGCTGCCTGGCTTTCTCTCAGGGAAAGATGAAACGTGTTGATAAGAAAGTCGTTTGCACTGTTCCATCTCGGCATGTCAGTATTACTTCATCATTATGTTGAAAGCACAGTATCACTGTAGTCTAGCTGCCACCCACTTGAAGAGGAAGCCCCTTCATGCCTGGTGTGTACCGGTGGAGTGCATCCCAGTCCTTCTCATTGCTTCTGCCTTCGTTTGTCTTTTTTTTTTTTTTTTTTTTTTAATGGGACTGAGGATTGAACTCAGGCCCTTGAGCTTGCCAGGCAAGATCTTATCCTACTGAGCTATTTCCCTGACCTCCTCGTTCTTTCTTTCTTCTTTCTTTCTTTCTTTCTTTCTTTCTTTCTTTCTTTCTTTCTTTCCCTTCCTTCCCTCCTTTGCTTTCTCTTTCATTTTTCTCTGTCTCTGTCTCTCTCTCTTGCCAGGCACATGCTATACTGATCTTTTCTTTTATCCAACTACAATAGTTACCATGCACACAAGGATAAAAGGGACCCACTAATGTGTTTTCTTTCTCTTTTTTTGCAGGACTAGGATTGAAACTCATGATCTTGAACTTGCCAGGCAGGCACTTGTGCCTCGGAGCTATCTCCCCAGCCCCACTAATGTGTTTTCAACGTTTTACTTCATGTGATTATTTTCAGGCATAAGTCTCTAAGTACATCGTACAGTAGAATAGAAATACATGAGCTAATAATCAGGTGACCAGTGTGCAGTGGAAGATTCCTATCTGCCCATGAGTATTAAAGGATGCATAATAAACAGTGCCACCCACGTGCTGCACTGAAGGGCAGTTTGTTGAGTTCCGAGCACACTTCCCTACTCTGTGCTCAGTTCTGTACTGTCTGCTGAGTCCTGTGCAAGACACAGAACCTCTGACCTTATTGCTCATCTTTACGTGAACAGTGATGCTCCAAAGAACACTGCAGGCAGAAGCTGCTGCTTTCTGGGCTGCAGCAGGAAGTACAATTAGCGCAAAGAAGGCCTTGATGTGCACCTGTGCCCTAGTGAGGTGTTAAGTGTCACAAGAGACACAAAAGATGCAAACCGACTTCTAGCCTCTCTCTTGGGTTTGGAGGAGCACAGGTGCTATTCTAAGACGCTTTTCTAATGAAAGAAAAATGCCAGTTGACGGAGATTTGATCCTGGGGTTATTGTCCCTGCCTTGGGGATTATAGTCGTTCCCCATGTGCTTACTGCATGGCTGCTGCGAGATGTGGCATCTTATCCTCATTTTCCAAATCAAGTTTCTGAGATGCAAAGCTGCTAGGAAGCACTTTCAGACTCGTGACAGAGACTCAGAGGGAGCTCCTTCCCGAGGGTCCGGTCCCTGAACACACAGGAAGGTGTTCTAGACAGAGACAAATCCTTCGGCTCAAGGCTTTGGGGCAAGAAGGTGGAGGGAAGTAGCAAGCTCTCTGGGCTGGCTGGGGACAAACACAATCAGAAGAGTGAGTCAGAAGAAGGAAAAAAAGACCCACAAAGGATGCTATGGCCAGGCAGAAAAGGACACTGGCTGGCTGGCTGGTTGTCGGAAACAGCATTGGGAGGTCTACACTCACCGTGCAGATTGAGTTGGAAGTCTGTAGACTCGCCAGTTGGCAAGGTTGGTTTGATAGCAGAGACACCGCCTTACTAAAAAGCTGGGGAAAAGTGTAAGGAAGCTAGTGGTGGCTTGGAAGGTAATAACGATCCTGGTACCAAGAAAAGAGAATGAACTAGGCTGGAAAAACAGTCAGAAAACAATAAAAGCATGTATTCAAAGGTACATTTGGACTAGAGCCCAGATTTTTGAAATAATGTGTACTGATGATAGTTGCTGACACTGGAAACGTTAAGACATTAACCACTGAAAGGGGAGAGATGTTGCCAGTATGACCACATCTAATGCGGATGACAGTGACAGCTAAGAGCATATTTGCTGCTCTCTAGGCTATCCTCAAGGAGCTCGCCTAAGCTCCAGGATGTGTGGGAGGACTCGGCCCTTCACAGGAGAGAGTTGGCTGTGATTATGCTGTGGCAGAAGACCTCAGCTGGGTCCCACTGCAGACCTCTGTAGGATGCCCGCATGATGGACCTCGCCATGGGGCTCCTGGCATCATGGTATCATCAGTATGGATCGGGCGCTGCTCATCATGTAGTACAAAGCTGGATGCTGAGCCGCAACCTTGCTATTAAACTGTCTGCAGGCTCCTGAACACGGGCACCCTCGCCTCTGCAGAGCATGTGATGGAACTGTTCCCTTTCCTTTTGGGAAATTCCTTTAATTATTTCAGTAGGCAAGGAGGTGACTCTGAAGAGGCAGAGGGAGGAAATTATTTTCTATGTCACATGGATCCAAATCAGAGACAAAGAACAGTTCAGTAAATTAAACGGGATCTGTTTGATATAGGCAAGGAACAAACGCAAACACCACCATGGGCTGAAGAGACATTTTGGAACGTACGTGACAGTCGAGAAGTGGTGGCTACAGCCCTGGAGTGGGGAGCTGGTCAAGGAGCTCGAGGTCAAGGCCGGGTCACAGAAGGGGGAGCAGAAGCTCTCTGGGGCCCTGCAGAGTGCTGGGGTGCTGGCGGCTGCTGCAGGAGCACAGGGTTGGCGCGCTCACTCTGTGGAGCCTGGCTGGCTCCAGGGGTGGCTGTGCTGAGCTGCCCATGGTCTGTGTGTGCCAGGGCCAAGGAGGCTTTGGGAAGCAGTGACGTGGGCGGGGTGAACGTGTGCAGCGCATACAGCGCCTGCTGGCTGGGGCCGGCTGGGGCCGGCTGGGGCTGGCCGCTGCCAGCAGGGAGCAGGCAGGGCTCCTCCAGCACCACCACCTTCACTGCCAGCAAGGCGCGCTCTGCTGCTGCTGTAGCCTATGGCAGACGCTGGGGCCCAAAGCAAAGCATTTTGCTGACGATACTCCACCTTCATAGCAGGTTACACTTAGCGACATGGAAAAGGGATCACCAAGGAGCAGTAGGTCCCCCGAAAGCTGGAGAGGTCATGGGTGTGTATGCGTTCATGTCCGTGTGCACCTAGACCTGGTCTCCTATATGGGTGAGCTTCTCTGATCTTCAGAAACACTGGCTTAAAACTTAAAATATTTAGTTATTCAAATGTTTAGTCATATCTGTTCTTAAAAAGTAAACCAGCTACTCAGTCCAGAAACATGTTTTATAGATTCATGTCTGTTAAAAAGCTAGAGAAATAATGAGCCTGAGTCTGGCTTACTGTGTGTGTGTGCATGTGGTGTGTGTGTGTGTGTGTGTGTGTGTGTGTGTGTGTGTGTGTGTGTGTGCGCACATGCGCGCACATGCACGCACGCTCACATATTGAACGATTTGGCTGCCAGGACGTGAAGATCCAGAGATAAAATTGGCAGTCGCCTCCCTAGACTCTGGCACTCACAAAGAAACAGTAATTAATAATTAAGCTTGGCCTGAAGTACAATTAAAATCCAAATGAAATCTAATTAACTTCACCCAAAGGAGGCCTGGCTGAGCGTCGCAGCGACCTGACTGCAATCGGCACCTTGGAGGCGGAGTTCCAGTTCTGCGCAGAGCTCAGGCCAAGTCTTCCTGAAGAGATGCTGAACAAGAGCAAAGCTCAGGCGGCAGAGAAGGAATCGTCCCTGTGGCGTCCCTGTGGCCGCGTGGCTGGTCCCTCCCTTAGGACAAGGGATCTGCTGAGAGCCAGAAGGGTCGTCCTCCGGGTGGGCGTAGGAAGCGCACACGCAGCAACGCAGTGGGGTAGAAATCCGGGGAACTGTATGTGGGTGTCCGCAAAAGCACAGGAGAAACAGGAAGGGTAAGGAAGGCGCGCAGGGCGGGAGAACACAGACTTAGCGCGGAGCTCCTGCAGTCACCAATGGTAAAAATGTGGGAGGAGGAATTTTACACGGTGGGGAGGGGGCGGAGGCACCTCTCCAAACCAACACAAGAGAGGCCTCCCCTTGCCTCAGAGAAAGGACACAAGTCCGCGGGCTAAAGAAGCTACCGAAGTTGCAGTTAGACACCCCTGGGTAAAAGCGACAAGCGCACCCTAGGGGCGGGGTAGAGAGGCACAGGGCCTGGACGGCCTCCACACACTGCCCACGCAGGGCCCCAGACCGGAGGCTGGGACCACGAAGAAGCCCACAGAGGAAGGCCAAGAACAGAGCAGGCAGACCTGGTCTTTGTTTTAAAATCTCTGCCTTGGAATGGGGAATTTCAGAGCATGCTCTATCTGCCGGAAGCAAAGGGAAGAAATGGGAGGGGTTCCTGGTGGACTACGTTACTAAAGAAGGCCAGGACCTAACTGGGTGAAAGAAACGATCTCGAGGAGTCCAGATAGTTCTTTTCTGATCAAACGAAATATAACCTCAAGTATTTAAATATAGATGTGAAAGAGAGCGAAGCCACAGGTTTTAGTTTACCGCCTTTATTTGCTCTCTGGAACGTATTTTAGATACTGAGAGTCAAGAGTCCCCCAAGCAGCACCAGAGACACAGTCAACGCCCTGCGAGCACTGCAGGAGGATTCGCAAGTCCATGCCAGTCTCTCCTTAGGTATCCAGACAGGAGAGAAGGCAGAAGTGGAAACGAGGAGGTGAGGACCTCGCCTGCCCCGAGGGCCGGCCGGGGAGCCAAACAGGACATCTCCCGTCTAGTCGCGAGGCCC
>PVJA010039741.1:0-18932 GCA_004027025.1 Myocastor coypus | reverse complement strand
TTTCTCTAATTTGTCTCTCAGTGTGTTTGTTATCTGTGTAGAGGAATGCCACTGACTTTTGTGTGTTGACTTTGTAACCTGCTATGTTACTGAATTTGTGTATTAATTCCAGTAGCTTTTTGGTGGAGTTCTTTGGGTCTTCTAAGTAGATTATCATGTCATCTGCAAATAATGAAAGTTTTACTTCTTCTTTACCTATCCTTATTCCTTTTCCAAAGTCTACTCTTTAAGAGAATGATGCTTTGAGCGGATATCTTTGCCAGGATATCTTTCTGTTGAATCCATAGCAACAGAGGAATCTGCGCTGGTCACACAGACAACTCCCCATACCAAGTGCTAATGAAACATCCACATATACTTGTGTCATTCCTAGTGCCAGCAACGTACTCAACAATGGAGGAAGCCAAACAAAACCCCCAAACTCCTCAGCTCTCTCATTTTGAGTTTTACTCCCAAGGCTGGTTGTTGAGGTCCTCTGCCTTAGTGAGGGACCGCACAACCACGGTTATGAGGGACAGCACAGTGTGTGGAATAATAACTGCACACAAGGTTTTATATCCTTAGATATAAAACAATAACGGATAAACCAACCAAAGCAAACAACAACAAAAATCTCTAAGTGAAACAGAAAATCTGAAAAGAATGCTTTTCCTTGCTACCCCAGTCTCTATTCTTTTTTTTTTTTTTTTTTTTTTTTTTTTTTTTTTTTGTCTTTTTGAGACAGGGTCTCGCTGTACAGTTCAAGCTGGCCTTGAGCTCACTTTTGTAGCCCAGGCTGGTCTCGAACTCTCACCAATCCTCCTGCCTCAGCCTCCCGAGTGCTGGGATTACAGGCATGCGCCACCACGCCCGGCTCCCAGTCTCTATTCTTGTGGGCTCTTCCTTGGGCAGAATCTGCACAGGTTCTTCTGTTTGCCCCCCCCCCTTTTGGATGCTTCCCATTCTCTGCTGTGTCTGTGCTCCAGGGGGAGGTCCACTGAGGAATGGGTCACCCTGGCAATCTCTGGATTCTGTTTGGGCTTGACCAATCAGGAGGCGACAGAAAGGGGAGAGCCACCGGGGCCCTTCTTCCTGCCCCCTCCCTATTCAGTGCTGAGTCTCTGTCACCATCTCACAACTCTGGCCCTCATTTCCTGCAATAGCTCTGAATCCTTTTCTAGTCCCTTCCACCCACCATCTTACAGTTTGGATCTTAAAGCTCCACAAAGACCCACGAGCCAATGGCTTAGTGGCCAGCCTGTGGTGCTATGGAGGTGGGGCGCCTCTTTGGGAGATGGAGTCCGGCAGGAGGAAGTCAGGGCATTGGAGGCACAGCTTTGAAAAGATAGTGAACACACCCAGAAGAGGTGGTGGCTTCCTAGTGTTGCAATAACACCCTTCTTTGCTTCCTTAAACTTCCTACATTTCCGCCTCTGGTCCTTTCACCAAGTTCTCTTCGTTGGAATATTCCAGCATGCATCCTGTCTCCCACGGAGACCCAGAAGAACACAGTTTTACTTTACTACCTGCCCTTGTTTGAATGTGTCTCCTCAAAAATCCAGATATGGGAAACACCATTTCCAAAGTCAGATACTAGTGGTAGCTGGAGGTGGGGACTCTGGGAAGTGATCAGGATTGGATGAGGGTGGGTGCCATGGTAGCACTGGGGAGACCTGGGCTGGCATCTGGAATCTGGCTTCATCTTGCCATGTTTTATCCCTCCCCTCCCCCACTACCATGCAAATAGCAGACTCTCATCAGATGCCAAGCACATGCTAGTCCAATGCTCTTAGGCATCCCTGCCTCCAGAAAAGTGAGCCAGAATAAACTTCTACTCTTTATAAATTTGTGGTATTCTGTTATAGTAACAGAAAATAGACTAGGATATCACCCAATATAAATTAATCACATACTTTCCAGCACTTTCCATAGTACTCTTTGGTCATATTTCTTACCTCGACTGTAATCAAGATTTTGTTCGGTGCCCACATCAGACTCATAACTCCCCCAAGCCTGAGGTTGACTTGTTTTTCTCTCCAAAGTCTAGGACACTTTCAGGTGTCCAACTGGCAAAGTCATCAGTGTTGCTTGAATGTACATGGACTTACAGGGTAAGCACAGAGGCTCTAACGGCTCTTCTGAGTCAAAGAAGGTAGACTTTGCTTTTCACTCTAGTCTGCCTGAGTTGTTAATACCTTCTCCACACCAGCTTGTGTGCTAGGTGACAGGGACAGAGCCATGAGCAAGACGGATGCGCTCATGGCCCTGAAGGAATAGATAATCTAGGGTCAGGGGAACTGATGGAAAAATAGGTGGCTGTACTTGTGTGTCAACTACTATGACTGGGACTCAGAAAGACTGTCCTGCCAAAAGCGGAGAGCTTTAAGCTCTGAGGTTCAGGGAGGATGTGGGTGGAGGAGGCAAAGGGTACATGGGGTAAGCTTCTTAGACGCTAACTACCTTCTCTACCAGCCGTGGCTTTATAATCAGTGTGTTGTGGTTTATGCATCTCTGTACTTCTCTCTAGATTATAGGAGTTTAAGTCCATGATACAGTTAGACTCCTGGTGGGTTGAGTCAGTTTTCTAATTCCCCTCTTCTGGGATCTTTGGCTATTTCCATAACTGTCCCAGATGTGTACACCGTCTCATTTTGTTCTTGCTAACACCCAGGAGCAATTGCAGTGCATGAGACCCAGGCTTCCTGCTTCCTCCAGGGCAGCAGCCCAGGACCAGCTCAGGGATGATTTCCTAGGTTAACCTTTCCCAAATGCATGCGAGACCAAGGGCAAGTTGCCCCACATGCCAGAAAGTACAGCCGGATCCGCACTCCCGCTTCCTGCTACTCCCTCTTGGTTGTCAGAGTCGCTCGGGATTTGTTCCACACAAGCCTGTCCTCCAGCAAGGAACCAGGACCACCTCACTGCCCGAGTAACAGGATCAGCACCTGTTCCAACCAGGGTGCCTGCAGCGTGTGGGTTCAGCACTACCCTTCCTGCCCATGCACGTAGTGCTAGACGGAAAGGCATCTGGTCTCCCTCTTGCACTGGGCTGTGTCCTCCTGAGCCTGCTGACCAAATGGGGAAAAGATGATTTCAAGTGGAAAGGGCTAAGCTGTAGCAGAGTCTTCCTTTTAGTGATCCGGGTGCAAAATATAGCATGCACCATTTAGTTCTCTCAGTATGCATCATCATTTCCAAGACTTTTTTCTTATTTTAACCCTTTTGGAATTATGACTCACCTGTGCCAGTGGTGATGGTTTAATCATCATTCCTGAACAGATACTGACATAGAAGCACCATCGTCATCGACAAGTAGTGTTTGCACACAGTGGAGGGTTCCTCTGCCATACAGAAGAACTAGTCTGAGTCATTTGTAGGAAAGTGGACGCACCTTGACCCATGATGTTAGGCGAAATGCGTCAGACATACAAGCTTCAGAATCACATGGCTTCTCTTATAAGAGAACTCAAAGTATAAATAAACTACTGGGGGGGGGGTTGTGTATTTTTTTAGGCAAGGGTCTGCAGGATGTTCAGGGTCTCACAACCAGATCAGAGTCATAGCGATCCACCTGCTTACAGCCTCCCAAAAGCTGGGGTTACAGGCATGCGCCACCACACCCAGTCTCAATTTCGGTCTTAGCACGACCTGGGGGCGGGGCCAGCAGGGCAGGCCTGGCGATGGAACATCCACTGAGTTATTTGGCCAGCCCTCACAGTATAAATAAATTAAAGAGCAAAGTAAAAGAAGATGATGGGACATTTTGCACATAGGAAGGGGACTGAGGGATGGAGAGAGAAAGAGGACAGGGGAGGAGAACAGGAGGAGGAAAGCGCGAAGCTATGCTCTGTCCCTGCACCAGCTCCACAGGATGAGTGGGATCGCTACGTACTGCAAACCTGGACTCATAAAAATAAAAGAAGACACTTAGGATGGGGATGAGCCGGCTGGAGGAAGATCCCAGAGGCCACAGTGGATCCTTGTTCTAACGCCTATGCACCAGCAGGTTCCCGGGCACGGTGGGCTGGGTAAAAAGCCAGGCCTGCTGAGAAGCATCCTCAAAGGCAACTGGGGCATCATGGAGCTAGCTCTACAGGGCTGAGCTGAGCTTAGCTTTCCTTCATTTTGGTTACCTGTGATGACTCTGTTGCCGGCTCAGTGCTAGAAACCTAATCCCTGGCTTCCAGGAACATATGGCTGCTTAATCGTGAAAGGAACCCCAAATGCCTAGGAAATGATGGAAGCTGGGACCCAATAATGCCAGCACACAGCTTGATCTAAACCCTGCAAGAGGCCGCTCTCTTGGCCTCTGTAGCCCTCACCTGTGGGGTCAGAGGTTTGAGCTGAGCTCCTAGGGTCCCTTCACACTTCTCTCCGCGTCCATGAAACAATCAGGAAATTGTAATCAAAGGGAAATGTCACAGGGATGCTGCGTGTGTGTGTGTGTGTGTGTGTGTGTGTGTGTGTGTGTGTGTGTCTACTCTGCTGCTAGACAGATGGCTCACCTACACTTCCCAATGTCCCCAGCTGAGCTGGACAGGCATCT
The DNA here is from genome assembly GCA_004027025.1 of Myocastor coypus. NCBI lineage: Eukaryota > Metazoa > Chordata > Mammalia > Rodentia > Myocastoridae > Myocastor > Myocastor coypus. Next base: position 14,407 of record PVJA010039741.1, on the reverse strand, counting down.
GAGTCGTGGCTGAGAGAGTGTTATTAAAAACTCCTCCTCCGAGCCCTGCTAAGCCCGGCCCTGGACCACCTCGGGGAGACCCTCCACTCTCCCTGCCTTTCTTTGGTGATCTTTGACTTCATGGGGTGAAGACGGTTCTGCCTCAAGAGGGAATGCCCAGTCCTATGCCAAGCCCATTCGGACTGCGATTTGTGAAGGAATGGTGCCACCCTCGCTCTGAGCTGTGCTGATTTTATTTTGTTTCTGTGAATACTTAGCCTACCTGGAGTAAAATAAAAATGCCATGCGTGAGATCAGTTAGAATTCTTGAAATACAAGCAAGGTCGGGCAGGGGAATTCATTAACACAGAGTCTGAAAGCCCAGGGGAGCAGGAAAAGGAACACGGCAGCCCTGGTCGAAGCATAAGGAGTCCAAATTTAGAGCTGGATTTCATTTGCTCAGAGAGCTGGAGACCTGTATGTGATGTTGTAGTCCACCTCCACGCCCCACTTCCGCTGTAATCTCACAAGGCACGTGCATGCAAAGATTCTCCATCTAGCAGTCTCATCATGGGAAACCACGAAGCAGGCTCTGGCAAGATCTGCTCATTTGGAAACAAAATGCACATCGCCACAAGGAAGCCGAACCAGTGTGGTGAACTGTGAGCACTGACTAAAGCATGGGCTTCTGCTAGAGAAGGCGGCAAATCCACACCAACAAGAGGGGAGGAGGGGAGGGGCCAGAAAAGGCGGGCGAGATCCCAAAGGTGGCGCTTGCAGGGATCCTCCCCAGGGAAGCGGGATGGGCTCCTGGCTCTCAGACCCCACAGGGAAGTTACCAGGTGGCATTGGCACTGTGGAGGAGAACTTTCCAGTAAGCCCTGCTCAGAAAACCAACCCATCCACAGCTGGGTCTCTGGATTTATCTGTGGGCACCAGTGAGGGTATCAGAAGCAGAAAAAGGAAAGCAGGAAGGGGGGAAGGGAGGAAGGAGAGGGGAAGCAGAGAGGTCGGCTCGGCTTAGTGAAGGGAAACTTGCGGCGAATCTTAAATAAGGTATAAACCTCTCAGAGTGGTTCAGGAGAAAGTGGGCGAAAGGTCAGCGGACCTCTTCTCTATCACCAATGAATCTTACACAAGTAAAAAAGTCAAAACATAGCCAGGAGGCAAAATAAACCCCCAAGCCCCTGCTATTCCCAGGAGCCATCTAGACTTAGAACCTCAGAGTGTGGTATTGTAACTCCAGTGAGAACTTCACACGGCAAGCGGTGATTGTCCAGTTGTTGTCCTTGGCCTCAAGTAGATAATGGGACGCAAGAGCAGATCGGGATGAGGCTGGGCACTGTCCTAGCAGGCTCTGACCACAGGGCCTTTGCACCTGCAGTTCCTCAGCCTTGAGGCTCCCTGGCGCCTGTGTGAGCTGGTTCTCTGGTCATTTGTCCCCTCCTCAGAAGGCCTTCAACTCTTCCTGGCTCGGTTACTCCTCTAGGCAATGATCTCCTTCAGGATGATTATATTCCCTGACTGACATGAAATTACCTATCTATCTTCTTTCAGGGTTTGTGCTTTGTCTTGTGTTCCACTGCGTTCCCAGGATCCAGAAAGTGTACCTGAGAAAAAGATTCTTCCTCTTGCTCCCTGACTCATGTGGGTGGAGGAAAATTTGGGGAATTGGAATTAGTGATTGCTGGCTGTGGCAGGGTAAGATGGCTACAGGACTGCATAAGAGGGATTAACACACCCAACTCCCATGTGAGCCAGGGAGCAGTGCAGGCTGGGAGTCTCACTGGGAGGCACCTGGGTCAGGGCAGCATGGGGCTTGGGGCGAGGGGGACCCTTAGTCTGGGCAATGAGGCCCAGTGCAGACAGAGGAAAGGCTCCATGGGACGCAGGCCCAGAATTAAGTGCCTAGAGTTAAGGCAGAGTGACCTCCATGTCCCTCCCATAGGGCCCCTGCCACTTCCAGCTGCCCTGATGCAGGCTGAGCTCAGAAGGCCCCTGGAAGGAAGTGTCAGCCAACAGGAAGCGACCCTCAAGCACCTGTCAATGCTCATCACGGCCCATGGCTTAGCGTCACTATATCTGCCATCTTCTGAAACTACCACGGATCACAAACGTGTTTACACACTTGACCCTGGAACGCCATAGCTGAGCAACAGAGCCCACCTCAGCTGCCTGTTTCCTTCTGTGATCGAGATAGCTCACAGCCACTACTGTGCATCACCAAAGGATTTGGTCCACGTTCTTGTACCCCAGGAAAGATGCAAGACCCCAATGGGTGCACAGTTTCCATGGAGTGTGTATTGCTTTCACAGTAGTGTCATCGAAACACTGCAAGCCAGAACCTCAGTATGCCACGGTGTCCTCAGATAATGTCTCTTAAATAATCCTTAAACAGAAACCTGTGGCCTGTGAAGGGAAAGTTGGAAAGACAGCTTCTTTCTCCTCTTCAGACTAGGGAGTCTGCCAGGCCAAGCAATGCCAGGATTCCTTGTATCTCTAATCATATGGTAATGGTTAAGCAATTGCCCTCAGGGTGGCATCCTGGGGCCCACCCAGCACAACCCAGAGCAGAGCCACTTCAATATTCTCTCCCCCCCAACAAATAAGTGAACATCACGGAGCATCTTGGATCTGCATTGCACGATTTCTGGGATGGCACACAGCACGGGTGGGCACATCTTTGATTCTCCCCACAATATGTATTCTTGCGTAATACCCTCCTCCCATTGCCTAGAGCCTCTTCCAGCCAAATGATGTCAACATAATACAAACACCACTTGCAGAAGAGATTGTCTTTTCTTAGTTCTTAGCGAGGGCTTAATTTCCTTCCAAGTGCATGTTTCTAATGGGGAATCAGCCGACGGTTGGGAATGAAGCAAATAGATCAGAACAGTAAACACCAGGTTTAGGAAATACGATTATGCTTGCGAGATACAATAATTGTAAGCAGAGGCCTTCAGGCAGGCTTTAGTTTATTCTCAGGAAGAACTGCACTGCTGTGGTTTAATGATAGATGAAGCTCAGGGTTGTAAATGTTTTCATTGTGCTTCTTTTGAGGTGGTGTCTCTTTAGCAAGAAGGAAAAAAAAGTGATACTTAGTTTTATATTTACATGTATTTCGGGGAGATGCTGTTTGCATTTTGGAGCGCCTTCTCACAGAGTGGGGCTATGGAGATGTAAGGAAAGGATTCAGGGTTCCATCTCATCGAGCACCCCTCGGCACGATTCAGTCTGATGCAAACGCCCAAGCTGCTCATTTCTGGTGCCTCACTTCCTTGGATGCAGGTAGAGTTTTGCACACACGATTCCGAGACTCTGCCTATCCATTTCTCCAGTGTTTATTTTTTACTTTGAAAGCAGTAAGTGAATTTGAAAGAAGCCGCCCCCCCATCTCTGCTTGTACACTTACCAACTCCCTCTCTGTCCCAGCGACTCTGTTGACACCTCTTGGAGTAAGCAGCCACCAGGGCTTCTTTCTGCAGCTCTCCTTGCTCAGCCTGGAGATGATGGCTGATCATCAGTGGGGCAACTCAAGGCCAGGGAGTGGCGTCTTCCAGCCCCTGTCCCTGCACTCTGACTGTGGCCCCGTCTGATAAGACACAGTGAGCCAGCAGCACCAGGGGCCTTTCTGCTGCCCACAGTGATTGAATTGCACAGGGCTGAGGAAGGGCAAGCTCAGCTCATCAGAGAGACAGGCATTCATGTGTATCACCCAAGTCATGGACATCCAGGAAGATTCCAGCAGCTGGCCGGAGGCCAAGCGACAAAGAAAGCAGATGGCAAATGGGCTGAACCATGGGGAGGTGGGACCCAGCTCCAGCCCATTTACTTAGGGAGAAACCCGAGATAGCTGGCCTTTGCTGTATGTCCACTTCAGGCAAGACCCTTTCTGAATCTTTCACTGAGGGAGTTCCCACATGGTCAGAGAGGCTAGAGCTCTGGGATGGAAGAGCCCTGGTGGCCAGAAGGCCTCCACCAGCTCCAGAGGCCTTGCCTTCTGTGAAATCCTCAGGCCTTATGCTGCTGGGCTTTGCTCCCACCACCCACCTGCAGCGGGTTAAAGGGCTTCCAGATCCTTCTATCCACTTTCCCCTACTTAAAAACAAAGCAAATTATCCCAGTATGCCTCGGAAGAAAGCCACTGCTAATGAAAAACAAATGAGGGTCATTATACTTTCTCTATAGTGTTGGCTGATGCCAGAGACAAAATGTGGAAATTGCCCTGGTGAGGGTCTTGTTGCCAAAACAAAGTGAACCTCAGAAGAGTCTATAGAACAAAATTGTATGTGCTTTAGGGGATCTGTCCTCCTGGTTTGCATGGAATGTTTCTAATGGTGGTGGTGGAGGCCAGAAGTCTTCAGAAACCTTTAGTCCCAGGAAAACTGGGATAGTTGGTCACCTGACTTAATAGACATGATCAGGATAGTCGGGTTAATGTAGTGTAGGGTAAACAGTAATTTTTTAAAGATCTGAATAACAAAAACCTAACAAATAACTCCTGTTATGACGGAGAATTCATATGTCTCCTAAGATGTATATGTTCACAGGTGGGGTTTTTGGAAGGTGATTGGACCGTGAGGTGCTGTATTCATCATCAGTTGTTCTGTTGGTCCTTGTGGACTAAAGGAAAAGAGACACATGGTGGCCAAAGGACATTTGTGGGTGCAGTTCCCATCTCCAGAACCCGGGCATCACCAAGAGGGGTGGGAAATGGTGAATAAGGCTTGAAAACTGTTGAGACCTGCATATCAGCAGAGTCAGGTTAGGTGGACGACTCATTATAGTTTCCCAAGATGAAGGTAGCTTTTATTCATGGAGAATGTTCAAAAATGAAAATATACAGAAATTTTATTAACACTTAACTGGCATATGGAACAGAACTATACAGTTGTGCATATAGGCACAAAGATGATGTCAGCATTCTAAAGCTGAATTGTTATAGTGTTTTCTAAGTATAAATTTACTAAGTTATATTTATTTGCATATTTTAAATCAAAGAATTATATGGAATGTAAGTTATACTTTAATAAATACTTATTTAAATAAAAGAAAGGTAAGGGTAGATTTAGGGACATTGACAAAACCAGGAGCACCGCCCAGCACTGAGAACAGCTCTGACCACCCCAGGCCTGACCAGAGCCCTGAGAGAGCTGGAAGTTTGGAAAGGGCAGCCTAGTAGCTACAGCTTCGTGGAGGGAAGCAACCAAGCCACAAACAGCAGCAGAGAAGGCGGGGCATGGGTGGAATCAAGACATCTCCCACTCTCCTCCCGCTCTCTCAGCCTTCCTGGGCCTTCCACAGGCCACGCCAACCAGCAGGCAGACACAGGCCATCGGTTTGTGCCTCCTCGGAGGCCAGCAGCCCTGCATGCAGGGCAGGGGTGGATGGGCAGTGGGGAGTGGGTGAGAGGGACTCTGGGAAATTTCAAGTCGTATCCCAGCACTTGGCAGGCTGAGGCAGGAGGATCGGTGGGAGTTTGAGACTAGCCTGGGATACAAAAGTGAGCTCAAGGCCAGTCTGAACTGCATAGCGAAAATAGTGAGACCATCTCAGAAAGACAAAAAAAAAAAAAAAAAAAGGAAGAAAGGAAGAAAAGAAAAGAAATAGCAAGTCTTCCACGTGTTTCTTATTCAGGGAATAAATAATTGGTATCCTCCAGCAAGGGACACACAACATCCCACCATGACCACATCAGGGTGACTCTGGACACACCCTTTCCTCTTCATCTAAAGCAGTAGCCACACTCAGTACTCTGCCTGTGGGCAAAAACACTGCATGCGTAAGTCACGTTCAGACACAAGGTCTATGTTGTCCATTTCTGTAGCTGGTCACAGGCCTCATCCAGTGACATAGATCTGGTTCCAGCTTCAGGTGCCAGTATCAGGTCAGGGCCTGGCTGCTACTGTGTTACATGGCAGAAGGTGAAAGAGCAAAAAGGCACAAGAGAAATAAAGCTGACCTTTCCTAACGACCCCAATCCCACCCCCTGCAATGAAGCCTTCCTACCTATCTTAGTTATTTTCTCTTGTGGCCAAGACAGAACAGCTAACTCCGGAAGTGGAAGGGGAGGAAGGTTTATTTCCTTCACAGCTCATAGCGGGCTGGCCCCAAGGCAAAAGGGTTTCACAGAGGACAACAGTTAGTTCATGGGGTCCATAAGGTAGCAAAAGCAACAAGGGAGAAAACAAGACTCTTTGCATCCCTGGTATTGAATGCTGGCTACCTACACTGGGGTGGGGGGCATAGCACTCACATTCTCAATCCTAACCAGAGCTACACCAAAACAATCAGTAGGATGACTGTGGACATACACCACTGATCCCAGCATCACACACTCTAGGTCCAGCCACACCTGAAAAACCTGCCCCCGTGACTGCAGGAGGATTTGGAGGTGGCCTCTAGACCCTGGCCGGAACAACAACCTACACTTCTTTCAGGCCCACCTATGTCTCTGTGCACACATGGCCAGATCCTTCTCCTTCCACGGAACCAATCTCCCCCTTACTGAGAAATTCTTTTTTTTGTTTTTAATTTTATTGATTGATTGATTTTTGTTTCAGAACCTTTGTTTGTTTATTCACTTTTTTTTTTTTTTTTTTTTTATGGCTGGCTCAGCCCACCCTGAGGGCAGGACTGGAGCAGCACGTGGTGCTGGGGATCAAACCGTGGTCCCTGAAGCCGCCCAAGCTTTCCCAAGCAGGCGCTTTAGACCACTGAGCCATCCCACTGGGCCCCCTTACTGAGAAATTCTTGAGCTGTGACCCAGTTGATGTCCAAGATCTGTAGGAAGACCTTGAATTCCCCCTATGGCAACTCAGGTTCAGTCTCTACCTGCTAGAACCCCCCCCCCTTGGGTATCAAGCAGTGCCCTATGGGGCTGCTCACCGGGTTCACTGCCAGGGACCCAGCTCCTGTGGTATGCATTTTGAAATCCTCTGAGAACAGCACTGCTGTGCATTTTGAATGTTGCCCCTTCTTTGTCCCTGAAGGGTGTGTGCAAATACCTGCTCACGAAGTTGCCATTAACACAAACATCCCCTAAGTCTCTGACCCTCGGTGGATAATGGCCTAGAGGCCTCCCAAGGATCCCAGGACCCCAGTCCCAATGCACTTCTGACCTGGTGATTCTTATGCACAAAAATTTTTGCAGGGCCAGCGGGGACAGCTCACTTACCTTCTATTCATGGGCCCTGGGGGTCAACCCCTGACACTGAGGAAAAATATTTCACAGCATTACCAGGAGAGTTCAGCTCTGTGTCATCATGTGAATCCAGGCTTCCGTTAACCCTAGACACTCTCAGATGCATGAGCCCATAGGTTTAATCCCAAATTCCGAATAGATACATTTATATTTATTCAACCCAATCATGTTTTCTTTGGCTTCATGTTCAAGTGGTTTCTAGACTCTTGTCAAGAAAGGTCAGCAAAATGCTGTACTTCTTTGGGTGCACAGGTCAGGACCTCTCACCAGACTCATAGTGCGAAAGGCTCTCCTGTCAGGCCTAACAGGGATGAGTAGGCAGGCCACCCTGGATGCTCCTGTGCAGGCAGGGTGCTGGGGGAGGGCCCCATGCCTCCAGTCCACGGTCAAGGGATTAGGGAAAGTCTAATAGTTTAAAACTCCCAGCCGCTCCACATCTGCCCAGTGTCACCATCCCTCATCTTCACATGTACCTCATTATCCCAGATGCCCTGCCACGGTGCTGTAAAAAGCCTTGGCATGAGACCTGGTAGGGCTGTCCACGTTGCACCTACAACCGAACTCTATTCATGGCTGGCAGAGCTGCCTTGACTTGTTCCCATTGCCCACCTGACTCATGGACACTGATGTCTGAGACTAGGCTTAACCCTTAAGTTGCCAAGGCAGGAGTTTGGTGCTGAGGGCCCTCCAGGAAGGGATCGCCAATGGTGAAATTGGACCAAGTGGCAATCCTGCATGGAGTGTGCTCTGGAGAAGACTTCCTGGACTCCACATTGACTTTGGTGATTTGTAGACTATCCATCTATATATATATATATATATATATATATTTTTTTTTTTTTTTTTTTTTTTTTTTTGGTGGGACCAGGGTCTATCTATCTATATTTGAGACAGGGTTTTGCTGTGTAGTTCAGGCTGGCCTTGAGCTCACTTTTGTAGCCCATGCTGGTCTCAAGCTCGCACTGATCCTCCTGCTTCAACCTTCCAAGTTTGGGGACTACGGACATGTGCCACCACGTCTTGCAAATATCAATACTTTTTGAAATGAAGACTTAAGCTTCCAGCTATACCACTATTGGTTGGATAGCATCAGGCAGGTGATATAATAGCCAGGGCTTGGTTTCCTTTGAATTCTTACATGTTATGACTGCATGCTCATGTTCTACCCTTCTGCCTCTAGAATTACTGCACTCAGTCAAAGCAAGGTTCAGGTCACCGGGTCGGAAGGGCTTATTCTTTCTTTGGGGGCTCACTGGAGGTGTCTCCCACAGCTGAGTTATCTTCCTCTTCTGTTCGTTGACAGGTGAGGAAGCCAGTGCCGGCCAAGGTGAATCAATCCTGAGATGGTCTCTGTAGTTCTTTTCCTTTGCTGCACCATTCCATTCCGGGTTTTGCTCTTTATTTCTCTCTCCCCACATGGGACTTACACTGTGTCTCCTTCCCCATCCTGCACCAGGGACTTCTGACAGTGACCCCTTTATCCGCTCTGACTGTTGAATCCCCATCCTGCCCATGCCAGGGGCCCAGGCTCCTGATTCACTGCACCCGCTCAGTGTCACAAAGAGTTCATGGCAAACAGGAAGGAGACCAAGGGATAGAGGGCAGGGAATGGGACGCAAGAAGAGTATAGACGCATCAAGGCCACATACTGGCTCTACACCGGGAGTGCAAATGTCATGCCTGCTTCCCCCGACCCGCAAACGTGTACTCATAAAAATAAAAATGTGAAAAAACCCAGGCTGTATATGCAGCCCAACTACAGATTGAAAGAAAAGTCACGATGGGTCCTATTAGGCTTTGTGTCTAGTTGTCCCCCTAAAGCCTCATGCAGTCGTGGGGTGGGCTTCTAGAATGATCAATTCGTGATCCAGTGCTGGGATTATGAGTGTGAGTGCTATATCCTGCCTGGGTCAGATAGCCTCAGTGTAACCAAAGGGAGACATGCTTGCCCTCTGCGGCCACCGTTGCTGCTCCTGCCCTTCTGCTCTAGCTTCCTAATGCTGTTTTCCACCGCCATGAACTGCCACTTTCTGCCGTGTGCCACTCTGCCTTGGACCCAGCTGAGTATGGACTGAAACCTCCACTAACTGTGAGCTAAGGAAACCTTTCCTTCCTTCATTTTGGGTGTTGGGTATTTGTCCCAGCAACGAGAGAAGATAACCGAGACAAATTCCTTTTCCACCCAGAATTGAGGCACAGCAGCATCTCCCAAGGGTGGACACAACTGTGACTGTTTCTGTGCTTCTGCTAAGCCCAACCCTCAGGGCTTGTTATCCAGCAGCACCCTGGGGGATGCTGGGCCAGGCCTACAGTCTCCGTGCTCAGAAGGACCCCTCCTTCTCCATCCTGGTGGTCATGATCCCAGAGTCCATCTTTGTTCTGGAAGACAACAAAGCAACATGGCTCTGCAGAGGCCTGGACACAAAGCGTTCTTGAGAAAGCGGTTCTGAAATTTCTGTTCCTGGAATGTGGGTTAAAAAGCCTTGCTGGAGTAAGCTGCTAAATCTTTACAAATGTTTAGGATAAGGCATAAATGGAAAAAATATGTTCGGCAAGGCTTTTTGTTTCTAACTAAACTGTGTTGTTCTTAATTCTCGTCTACTGAAATGTAAGCATCGCTTGACCCAAGCGGAAGGACTGCAGGCCAGATGCCAGAGCCCCGTTCCCCAGGGACTACCCTCAACTCACGCCCTCACAGCACAGAAAACCAATACCTGTGTGCTCTCCTTTAATAACAGTGCCAGACTACAAGTCACAAATCACCTTCTAGGCCGCTGGCAGATGTTTTAGGTGGAGGCAGAAACTTTGGTGGACTGAGATGTTTAATAATCAGAGCATTGAAAAAGAAACTGGCGTCAGTGACAGGCAGGAGGAAAAAGAGCAAATTATAAGGTATAAAACTGGACTTCATAGGATTTGTATCTAAAATTATAGAGCAAATATATATGTCATATATATATATATATATATATATATATATATATATATATATATGTATATTTGGACTTCATAGATTTTTTTTGCAAAATTATGGCACTACTATATGTCACGCTATTTATATCATTATATATGTACACATAACTAACTGTGCAAATGGTGATTGGATAGCTCCGTATATTTACAGGGAATGAGGACACATGTGTAACCACTGCCTAGATCAAGAAGCAACATTGCCAGCCCTCCTAGTCACTTTCTCTGTCCCCTGTGATTGCTGCCATTGTCCCCAGAGAGGACCATCACTAAGACTTGTATCATCATCCATTTTGCCTGGAATTCTAAGCACAGTCTTCTGTAAACGGGATTTTTTCCCACATGAAACTCTGTTTGTGAAGTCCATTCATGTTACTGCAAGTTGCAGTTCACATTATTCCTATTCCAGGGCAGAGCCAGGCAGACTACAGCCCACCACAGCTTGTTTCCGTATCACTCACCAGGAGAACGGCTTTTGTTGTTGTAAAGGGTTGCCTAAAAAAGGCAAAAAAACAGAGCGTGCAACAGAAGCAGTAGTAGCCTGCAACACCTTCAGTGCTTACACTCTGGCCCTGCAGAGTGCCCTGTTGTACGTCTGCACCACAGCTTACTGGTCCATGCACTGCAGGGAGATGCTTGGGTCATTTTCCATTACTGTATCAGTGACTATTGCGGTGTATATGTGTGCATATGCGCATGGGCAGGAGACAGGAGATTATTGCGGCACAAAGGATGCAGATGCTTAGGCCAGGCGGCACTCCCTGGCAAGCACTTGTGCAGACCCGCTTTCCTGCTAGTGACAGAGGGCTCCCACCGCTCCACTGCTTCGCCGCCGACACTTGCTGCTGTATGTCTTTTCCTTTCTAGGTTTTTTTTTGGGGGGGGGGGCATGTCCGGCAGCGCCTCCCTGTGGCTGTGGTTTATATTCGGATGCTTCATGAGTTGAACACATTTTCAGAAAATAATTGTACACTGATATACTCGTTTTGTGATGCAGATGCTCACGGTTCTGTCCAGAGTTTGCCTCTGCTTTCTCAACCGAGCATTATGAAGTCTTTACCTCGTTCTACTCAGCTATTTGTGTCTGAGCTTCCTAGCCAACGCTCTAATGAGCAAGAATCCTTAATTTTCATGTAATCCAATTTCCTGATCTTCCTTCATCGGCATTGCCTTTTGTATTCCATGTAAGAAATATTTGCCTACCCTAAGTCATAAAAACAGTCTCCTGGGTTTTCTTCCAGGAGTTTTATTCTTTATCCTTTACATTTGAGCCTATGATTATTCTGAAATTGGGTTCTTTGAATGGTATGAGGTATAGGTCAAGATTTTGTCCCTTATGGGTAGCGAGGTTATCCAGCACTGCTTTTAGAAAAAATTATTTGCCAGCTATACCAAAATTTTACTTTTAACATAAATCAGTGACAATACACGCACAGGCCAGCTTGCGGATGTTCTATGTCGCCAGCAAGGCATTAGCCTATGGTTTGATAGGAACTTCAGCTGTCTTCTTGATCTCTGAGGTTTTCCTGACACCACTTGCCCTTTTTGCATGTCTCATATAAATTCCCTGAATCAATAAATTTGAAGAACAATGAGATTTTTATTCTTCAAGTTAGTATGGCCTATCCTGTGCTTACTTAGATATTCTTTCAATTTTCGGTGTGCTATCTTATAATACTCAGTGCAGAAAAATTGCACCACTGCCATTAAATCTGTTCTCAGATATTCAGTTCTGTTTTGCATAGTGTCTCTTATTAAATTATTTGGTGATCGTTACTGATTGAGAGAAGCATAGCTGTTGTACATGGGCTCTGTTTTCAGAGTCCTTGTTAAATTTGCTATTAATTTTTAGTTTGTACTGTCTTTTCTCTCATATGCAGTCATGTTGCTATAGCGATTTTGAGGCTGGGCATGGTAGTGTATGCCCATAACCCAGCACTCAGGAGGCTGAGACAGTGTGATTGTTGTGAGTTTGAGACCAGGCTGGGCTACAAAGTGAGCTTGAGGCCAGCCTGAACTGAACAGTGAGACCTTGTCTCAAATAGACAAAAAAAAAGAATTAACAAGTTTAGAATTTCCTTTCCAATTTTTGTATGTTTTGCTAACTTTTTGCACTGGCCATATTATACTATATAATATTAGACAGAAGTGGTGATAGTAAGTATCCTTGTTTCATTTCTGATCATTTTTTTTTTATTTCGTGCCTTGAATACCTCTCCATTACACAGATCAAGTATAACATTTGTTACAGACAGTTCGTACTCAACCAAACTGAGGAAGCTTCCTTTTATTTCTGGCCTGCCAACTTCTTGCTTGTTTTTTTAACTTCCACTTTTATGAATGCATGTGTTTGCAGTGTGTAATAATCATATTCATTGTACGGAGTTGGTCCACAGACGTAACACATGCAAATTCTTATTATACCCTCCCGTTTCTCATCTTCTTCCTGCTTGCAAAAGACCTATCTTTTATATACCTTATCTATCTTTCCTATTATCTATTATTTTGTGCTTGTAACTTACTTTTTAAAAATAAACAGATGTTGAATTTGGTCTGATTTGTTAAAATAAATATATCAAAATAACATGGCTTTCTCTGTCCACAATGCATTTTACTGATTTTTTTTTCTTCTCCAATTGCCCTGGTTAGGACTTTTGTTAATATGTTGAATACAAGTAACAAAAATGGAATCTTTATTGTATTTCTGATCTTACAGGAAAAGCTTGCAACATTTTACTTTTATCTGGATAATGTGTTCTGTTTCCTTTGCTCATGCTTCTCCTCTATTACCTATGATAATACTCAAAAGCAGATAAATTATCCAGAATGCATAGAACCAAGCAGATTCTCATTGCTATTAATATCATTCATTTCACATCCTTCATAGGCTTAAGAAAAAAAATACAATTCTTTTTCTTAAGTTATTTAAAGCATGATGCAAGAGAAGGCTTTCCAGCTACAGTCCTTTCTGAAACTCTATTTCTCTCATTAAACTGAATAACAACAGTGGTGAAGTGAAGGCTTGGAAACCCAACTATGACCTCACTTCGAAATGACAAGCAAGCATTGTCATGGCAATGTTCACTATTATCATGTAGGTCAATAAATTCACTCACGGAGCTGGGGAGATAGCTCAGCGATCTAATTGCCTGCCCAACAAATGCAAGATCCCAAGTTCAATCCCCAGTATCACATGCCATGCCAGCCCCAGAATCCTGGGACACAGTGCCAGCCACCCAAACCAAGCATGGCAGTACACACTTGTAATCCCAGCACTGGAGAGGCTGAGACAGGAGGATCGCTGCAAATCCAAGTGGTGTAGTGAGATCCTGTACCAAAAGAATAAAAACAATAGAACAAAATAAATTCACTCATGCAATCTATGTGATCGTCTTCGGTACACACATACACACATCCCCCTACCCAGAAGTTCATTTATCTTTTCTTCTGTTTTTCTCTCTTCCACAGAGAAGGGAAACTTGTCTCATCATTCCCTTAGGAGGAAAATCGTAGGTCACATTAGCCTAGCATTCACTATCCAAATTGCTACAGTCTTGGAACAATGGGGAAAATTGCAAGAGGCACAGAAATCGCACCTGTAGTCTGCTCCTGGTCAAGCATGCCTCTTCGCTTAACATCAGTTCCCGGGTTGTAAGTCAATGTATTTTTAAGCAAGAGAACACATCCTTTTGCTTTTTCCTCTAGATCAGGGTCTCCCTTTCCACCCTGCTTTGTGTCCTGTGGATTCCCGTGTATAAATGAAGTCAACAGGCTTCCTTGCTCTCTGAATTCCATTTGGGTTGGGCCAACGGAAGTCACCAGCAGGAGACCAGCAGATCAGAGGAGAGTGAAATCAGGGTAATTACTCTCCCAGATCCTCTCATCTGAGTACTGCCAAGGGGCTGCGGCACTTGACCTAAGACACAGTTCCTTTGAGGCAGCCCCTCCCCCACTGCTCTGGGCCGCGGGTGGGGGTTGGGAAGCGGGAGGTGGCTGGTAATGGCTTCCTGCTGTTGCTAACCCAGATATCCTTCAGCATCCTTTGTTGGCTTTCCCCCAACTCTGCCCCAGCAGCAGTTTTTACGGTTTCTGTGTTCTATGCTCCTTAATTACCCAGTCTGAGTGTTGCATCTATTTCCTGCAAGGACCCAGGTTAGTATGGTTCACTCTACCCCTGTGTAAGGTGTGAGCAGCACAAAACCAGGCACCACAATGAACAGGCAGTGTCAGTCAACTGCAGAGCAAGATGATCCC
>PVJA010039740.1:0-18962 GCA_004027025.1 Myocastor coypus | reverse complement strand
AGGCTCAGTTCCCAGCGGTGCGCTTTGGGTCTGGCTGGGACAGGAAGTTATTCGTGGGAACGCAGAGGCGGGGCAGAGGGGCGCAGGGAGCTTACCCGCGGCGGGTGCGCAGGCTCAGCTCCCAGCGGTGCGCTTTGGGTCTAAAGTATTATTATTACTATCATAATCATCATCATCATCTTTGCCAACTTTTGCTTTTACTTCTATTTGGACTTCACCTAATGAAAGAATAATTCAGGAGCTATAGTTGGATATTTGTGTGTTTTCACTTTGAGAATTACAAATAAAATCATTTTGAAGTGTTGCACACAGTTTTTTTGGTGTATTTAAGTATGCCTAGAATCAAATTGCTGAGCTTTGTGATTAGCAAATGATAACATAAGAAGTTGCCAAGAGAGCCGGGCGTGGGGGCACACACCTGTAATCCCAGCACTCGGGAGGCTGAGGCAGGAGGATCGGTGCAAGTTCCAGGCCAGCCTGGGCTACAAAAGTGAGCTCAAGGCCAGCTTGAACTGCATAGTGAGACCATGCCTCAAAAAGACAAACAAAATAAAACCAAAAAAAAAAAAAAAAAAAAAAAAAAAAAAAAAAAAAAAAAAAAAAAAAAAAAAAAAAAAAGAAGTTGCCAAGATATTTTCCAAAGGGGCTGACATTTTGGACTCCTGAGACCAGTGCTTAAGTCTTGCAGATACGTGGTTTTGTGTCTTAGAATTTTTTTATATAATTTTTATTTTATTTATTTTTATTTTTTTCTTTTTTCAGAACCTTTGTTTATTCACTCATCTTTTATGGCCGGCACAGCCCGCCCCGAGGGCAGGGCTGGCACAGCATGTGGCGCAGGGGATCGAATCGCGGTCCCTGAAGCTGCCCAAGCTTCCCCAAGCAGGCACTTTAGACCATTGAGCCATCCCGCCGGGCCCAAGAATTTTGAAATATCTCTGTAATTTAAATCTGCATCTATATCTTTATTCTAGATATTAGACCTTTATCTATTTCATTTGTAAATATTTCCCCAGTTTATGGTTTCTCCACTAATTTTATTTTTTTTCCAATAGCACAAATTCTCATATCAGTAAATGCATGAATTTGCTTTTCTTGTATAGATTTTGCTTCTGAGGTCGTATGTTAATCATTTCGGCTTAAATTATTGCCACAAGATTTTTTCTTTGTTTTCCCCTATTAATTTTATGGTTTTTGGAACTCTCACTGTAATTTGTTTAGCCTTTAGAAGTATTTGAAATAAATTCATTTTCAGTGATACAGAATCTGTGGCTTATTTTCATGATAAATTTTTGTGGTGGTTTTCCATAATAACAGATGTAAAAGTGCTTACAAACACATTATGTTTCAAAAATACTATATTACACTTACCATTATAACTCCAAAACATATTTGTCCTTTTACTAAATTCCCAATAAAATTATTATATTCTTGTTATTTTATTTTTCCAAAAGAATAATAACATCCAAAGACATTGTTTCCATAATGGTGTTTGATATAATTAAAATGAAGCCAATTCTCAGGACTGAATCTGTCAGAAATCAAAATGTGTAACCCTAATTTCCAGAAAGTCATGCTAAAGTATATTGGAATGAACCAAATTGATCATGAAAGTAAACATGTATGAGAAAATAAGTGGTGAAAACAATTGTCTTTTAAAAATTAATGGATTGGCCTACAAATTCTGATATATGTGCTATCATTCTTCAAGAGAACCTTCTTTTTCATTTTAAATGGGCACATAACATCTAGAGATCAAAAAATCCTACCTGGATTATACTTGACTACATGGAGAATGAATTAATCCTATTCTATTTTTATACATAAAATACATTCCATCAATGAATCTGAAAATAAGGTCATATCGTGCTTAATAGTTAATGTAGTGCAGTAATGTAACTGGTACAGTAAAATATCATGTTCAAAAATAGGAATGCTTTTAGGTGCTTTGCTTTAAGAACAAAGGATATTTCAGTCACTTGCACAACATTCTCTTTAGCTGACTGGATATAAAAGATGGTTGTTGCTTTTTAAAGTAATTTCATGGCCCTCAGGGAAAACAATTGTTTCAGAAGAGGAAATATCTCTGTGAAACATATCATATATATATATATATATATGTATATATATATATATATACATATATATATATATATATGTATGGCACTGGGGACTGAACTCAGGACCTTCCACTTTTTAGGCAGGCAATTAAGTTGCTGAGCTATCTTCCTGGCTCTTACTTTTCATTTTGTACTATATATAATCTGAAGTAAAATCTTCATGTGTATGGGCACATCTTCTCACACAGTTCAAAAAGCAAAAAGGGTGAAAGAGAATAAGTTTTTATTTTCTCAACAATATACTCATATGTAAGTGCTCTGGGAAATAATTGACTCTTGTGAGACAGATTCATATTTTAAAATCTTTCCCTCACATAGGTCTTGTGATGTTGTGAACTATAAGAATGTTCTGAGTTATTGACTCTGTGATAATTTAAGTAGAGCTATTTCTATTTTTAGGAAATAGCCTAGTCATGTATCTAAGTGTCTGTTATTCTTAAAGAAATCTTTTTCTCATTGTTTCACAATAAAATGATCTTATCTCCATAAGTCATATTGAATTTTTTCATCCTGTATTTATTTGTCTTATATTCAGTACTTCCACTGTGAAAATACACTTTTTGAAAGTATTTTTGTCCTAAAAACATTTCTATATTTTAATAATTAAAATATATTTGAATAAAATCAAACATACAATTCATATAATAAGAATTTGCTATCATTTGAAGGATATACTTAGTGTAGGAGTAGTTTAACGCTGTGTTTGAAAAGACATTTTAGCAAATGAGTCAGATCTCTTTTTGTAGTTTCAAAAGTTGCAATGACTATGGTTTTTTAAACAGAGTAAAAATATTTTCTGTGTCGCACACTTTCTTCTTAAAAGGTCACTATAAAGGAAACTGAACCTATTTCTACCAAATCATGTTTCTATTCTGATGGATCATTGAAGCCTCTTACCTCCCACTGGTTTTTACTTTTCATCGCTAAGAAGTTCATGCCTTAATTGACTCGAGTAGGGTTGGACACAGAGGGGGAAACTACTTTGAGAAAGAGTACAAGTTTCTTTATTTCGTGTTTTCAGTCTATGACTTGGGTATCCAGAAATCCTATATGAAGAGCAATTGGTATAGCAAATGAAACTGAGACTAACACAGTTTTCTGCGTAAAAAGAGTCAGAGATTCTGTCCCTAAAGCATGCTTGCAAATGTGCACAAGCTTTGAAACTTCCATGTAATTCTGGCTACTGGTGTAGTCAGCATAACAATAAGCCACCAGTGGCTCATCACCATACCTCTTCCACACCATTCCTTCTTCATGTCTGTCTGTACATGGGAGGAGAAACACTTCATATAATATTTTTAAGGACAACACATGGTAAGTAAAGAAGCTGTTTGTATTCTGAGGAGGCATTAGAATTAATGAGTCTTAAATGTTTATTAAACATTGCAATTCTAGAGGAATTTTTATAGAGCAAAAAACAACAGTTTATACCTGAATATTTTGAGAGGACAAAGAGTGCAAATTGAAAGCAATTACTATGACGTAATTATTTTTCTCATTATAAACATTAATGATTGTCTCACACATTGTAGTGAACTGTTGGTCATTCTTTGCTTAAAGTGCATACAGAGCAGACACTGGGGTATTCTTTTATAAAGACCCTGTTCTGGTGACTGAGTTGCATCCATCAATGTGGACACTGAACATGAATAATACAGGGAGAAAAACACCACAGCTTAATTCATCATAGCATTGTCTTTGAATAACAAGAGGCAAAGGAGGCCTGGATTGAATATTTGGTATAAAAACTGAATCATTTCATATTGCAGTTTCCAGTGTGGAGATAGAATTTATCTATGTATTTTTGGAAACTTATGTAAAATTAAAAAATAAAAACACACCATGTTTTAATTAATAGCATAGCCTCCCTGATTATCTATTTTAATTTTTGTAAATAGCAAATATTAAATGATATGAAAAAATATTTAATGACAAAGTTAAAGCTTTTTTATAATATCATAGACTAAAGAAAATCAGACATTACTTTAATTATTAAATACTAATGTATATAAATTTAATATCAAAATTTTCAACATGATTACACAGTTAATATTTGTCAGTTTTTTATGTACTTGAGTAGTGAAACAGAACAAATTGCATTAAAATAGCTATAATTTGAATATATAGGTTTTAAAACTATGACATGCATAAATTTATAGCAAATACTAAGTGTTCTCACTTGGCGTCTTGTATAAATCTAATTGGTGAAATAAAAAAGCATCCACTTCGATTTTCACTTTACCGCTGGTGAAATGTAAAGGCAGTGGCCCTTCTCCTCTGCACATATCCTTTTTTGCTTCATTCCCATATATCAATCATGCTTTTCTTCTTCATTTGCTTTTCATCTGTAGTATCCACTCAGAGAGCTGGAAACAACTACAGAATAAAAATTCATACCTTCTTAATAACAGGTGATCTTGACATCCTGATATAATCAATTATGCCATGGATGAAATTTATTTCTATTTTTGTATTTCTGTCCCATTATTCCATTATTTTATAGTGAAGATATATATATATATATATATATATATATATATATATATATATATATATATATATGTTAGAGAGAGAGAGATGGAGAAGAGCAAGAGTGATATTATTTATTAAGCTATAAAGTCTAATCTTTTATTTTATATGTTTCAAAGCATGTTATGTACTCAGTTATTCAGAGATTATTTATCAAGAACTTATTTCTTTAGGAAAGGCTTTTAAAATTTACTGATTTCAAATTCTTATGAATATTTTAGCTACTTTTTTCTAGCATTAAAAAACATCAAGTTAGTAATACTAGGGGTCCTTTAAATTCAGAAACTTATGGTGCAATATGCACTAAATTTCATGTATCCAAAACAAGACTAAACCAAAAATTTTTACTCCCAAATTCTTTAAAGAGTTTTGAGGAGTTATATAACACTACAGTAAGAAATGGGGGGAATTAAATTACAGCTCTACTTGAGGAAAAGGAGAGTAAAACCTAGCCTAATCCATATGTACTTCCTGAGTTCAAACAGTCAGAGAGTGAAATAATATAACCTAAAAGACGTAAATTCAAATATATATATATATATATATATATATATATATACATTAATATATATAACTTTATATATAATATAATTATTATAACGTTATATATTATAACTATTCTAAAATATTCTAAAATACAAATATAACTATAAATAGGATATAATGATATTATATCTTGTTTTAATATTATAATATTATGATGTATCAATCTTTTTATTTGTTTTTTTGATTTTTGGCCCAAAGTCTCACTACATGGCTCACAATCATAGTGAAACACCTGTCTCAGCCTCTCAAGTGCTAGGATTATAAGTGTGCACCACCACTCCCAGCTGTAATTGCCCTGCCCTTCACAGGGCCAGCACAGCATGTGGTACTGGGAATTGAACTGGGGTCCTTGTTCTTGCCAGGTGTCATTCTGGTGTCAGGAGAATAAAAGCTGAAAATAATGCCTGTAGCTAAGAATTTAACCTTTTCATGCTGAGAAAAATAGTAACGAGTTATGAGAACAATTAAAATATATACCAGATCCAGCACTGGGCCCGCTGCGTGAGACCTTCCCTGGCCTGCCATAAGCACAGCCTATCCAGCAGCAGGTTTGGCCACTTGAGTCAGACCTCCTGCCTAATTCAAGTGTAGCCTATCCAGCATCAGGTATGCCATGTGAGACCTCCCCCTGCCTGCCACAAGCACAGCCTATCAAACACCAGGTCTGCCATGTGAGAATTCCCCCGGATGGCCACCAGAGCAGCCTTTCCAGCTGCTAAGCCCACCATGTGAGTGAGACCTCTGGTCCACAGGAAGTGCAGCCTATGCAGCATCAGGTCTGCAACATGAGTCAAACTTCTGGACCTACCCAACTGTAGCTTATCCAACAGCCAAACCCACCAGGTGAGTGAGATCTCCCTCCCCTGGCCTACAAGCAGCTCAGCCGAACCAGTAGCCCAGACTGAACAACTAACCCGTGGGCACACAGTCCTGCAGCACAGGTCACTGCTATACAGAATGATACAGACAAGGAGCAAAATGCAATCTCAGGTCCCGAGCCCACATGCAATAGATACAGAAGGCATAACCCTACAAGAAAATGGGAATCATGCAGATGAAATTTCTGAATTGATACCTGCTAACGTAGACAGACAAGTCCAGAAACATATAGAGCAACTCAGATCAGAGATAACGTCTGAAGTTAAAAAAAAAAAAAAAGGCATGAATAGACTGTGAAGTGGAAAAACAACTGCAAAACTGTGTAGAGGAAACCAGAGCAGAAATAACCTCTAAAGTTAAAAAATGCATCTCTAAATTAATAACATCTAAAGTAGGGGAACAACTATGTAAAGGTAGAGAGGAGAACAGAGCAGAAATAATCTCCGAACTAGAGAGATAAGGGATAGCTATAATGAGAGACTTCAGTACTACTAAAGAAGACATTGATAAAAAATTAGAGGAGAATAGAAAAATGAAGGACTCTCTGATTGAGCAATATAGGAAAGAAATAGATCGCATGAAACAGTTTCAAAGAGATATACAAGAAAATAAAATCTCAATCACAAGCTGGCAAACCATATGAACCAAAGTGAAGACAGAGTCTCAGATCTTGACGACACAGATGCAGCTAGTGAAAAGCTAAGAAGGGATCTCTTAAAAACAACCAGGATGCAGGAAAAAAATAATTCAACATCTGCAAAATGATGCAAAAATGAACAATATAATATTAATAGGAATCAATGAGAAAGAAGGAGTCGATACAAAGGATATAAAAATGATATGGCCAGAAGTAATAGCAGAAAACTTTCCAAATTTGAGAAAAAAATGGAAATTCAGCAACTGAAACATGTAGAACTCTAAATAACATCAACCTGACTACAAACACACCCAGATATATAATAGTCAAGATCCCGGAAATCCAACCAAAGAATAATATACTAAAAGCTGCTAGAAAAAGGAAAAAGATCACATTTAAAGGAAAACCCATCAGAATAATGGCAGATTTCTCTTTATAAACCATGAAGTAAAGAAGAGCATGGAGCAGAGTGCTTTAACTCCTCCATGAAAACAGATACCAGCCCAGACTACTATACCCAGCAAAACTCTCTTTCAAGTATGAGAAAGAAGTGAAATACTTCCATGACAAGGAATAACTAATGAATTTCACGACGTCAAAGCCAATCCTACAAAGTATACTTAAAAAAAAAAAATTAGAGAGGGACCAAAATGACCCAACCTCAACAAATGAGATCAGAAAGAACCCACAAAACAGGACAACCAATTAAACGTAAAAGGGGGCAAATAGTAGTAAAACACATGCCAATCATAAATCAATACCTTTCAGCTATAACCATCAATACCAATGGACTCAATTGTCCAGTTAAAAAAAATAGGCTGGCAGAATGGATAAGGAAACCAACTATATGCTGTATACAAGAAACACACACCTCATTACGAAGCTCATAGGCTAAAAGTTAAAGGATGGAAAACAATACTACGTCCTCAAACACCTCAGAAAAAAACAAGGGTAGAAATCTTGTTTGCAGACACTAAACTTCAAGCCAAGATTGGGCAAAAATAAATACATAAATAAATAAAGAAGGCCATTATATACTGATTGGGGGAAAAAATGAAGTTGAGGAGATAACACTCATAAAAATGTAGGCACCCAACACAGGAGGACCGAATGGACATGAAAAATCGCATATCCAATATGTCAATCTTAACAAAAGACCTTAAAACCATTTTATCCCCTAAAGATAGGTCAAGCAGACAGAAAGTCAGCAAAGAAGTCACAGACCTGAACCAGAACCTGGAACAACTGGATTTAGTGTACATACACAGAGTGTTCCACCCAAACACTTCAGAATACACATTTTTTTTCAGCTGCACATGGGACATTCTCTAAAATAGGCCACATATTTGTCCATAGGTCATGCTTAAGTATATGTAAGAAATCAGCAATTATCCCATGCATACTATCTGACACAGTGCAATGAAATTGGAAATAAATGACAAAAGAAACCACAGGAACCACAGAAATACCTGGAAATTAAACATCACGCTTCTCAGGAACCAGTGGGCCACAGATGAAATTAAACACGAAATTAAACAGTTCCTAAAATTTAATGAAAATTCAAACACAACCTACCGGAATTTATGGGATGAAATGAAAATAGCTCTTAGAGGGAAATTTGTAGCTCTAAATTCACACATTAAGAAAACAGAATGGGAACTAATAAATACTCTCATGGATCACATAAAATGACTAGAAAGGGAAGAGCAAAAGAAATCCAAAGCCCAGAGATGGGAGGAAATAATAAAGATTACAGGAAAAATTCATTCAATTGAGACAAAGAAAAAATACAAAGAATTAATGAATCAGAAAGCTGGTTCTTTGAAAGATTAAATAAAATTGATAAGCCCCTAGCTAACCTCATCAAAAAGAGGCAAGAAAAGCCTCAAATTCAAATAATAAGGAATGAAAAATGTGAAATTACTGCAGAACCAGCAGAGATCCAGAGAATGATAGATAGCTACTCTGAGAATCTTCACTCTCACAGAATTGAAGACACGGAAGAAATGGACAGATTCCTAGAAAAGTATTAATTACTAAAACTGAATCAAGAAGATTTAAGAATTCTCAACAGCCAATGAACTACAAAATGTAATAAAAAGCCTATAGACAAAGAAAAATCCAGGACCTGATGGATTCACCACTGAATTCTACAAGAAATTTACAGAAGACATAAGCCCAATACTCCTCATACTCTTCAATTAAATTGAAAAGGAAACAATCCTTCCAAAATCATTCCTAGAAGCAAGTATTACACTGATACCAAAACCAGAAAGAGATGCAACTAAAAAAGAGAATTACAGGCCAATTTCTCTCATGAACATAGATGCAGAAATTCTCAATAAAATATTTGCCACTAGAATACAAGAAATCATCAAGAATCATACACCATGACCAGGTAGAATTCATCTCAGGGATGCTAGGATGGTTCAATATAAGCAAATCTATAAATGTCACACACTATATCAATAGAGCCAAAGCCAAAAATCACATGATTGTTTCAATTGATGCAGGAAAGGCTTTTGGTAATGTCTAACACTCATTCATATTCAAAGTCATGCAGAAAATTGGAGTAGAGGGCCTCTACCTTAACCTGATAAAAGCCATCTATGACAATCCAATAGCTAACATAATTCTACATGGGGAAATATTGAAGCCTTTTACTCTCAAATCTGGTACAACACAAGGATGTCCTCTATTATCACTTGTATTCATTATAGTTCTGGAATCATTAGCTACAACAATTAGACAAGGGAGAGAAATAAGAGGAATAAAAATAGGTAAAGAAGAAATTAAATTATCATCATTTGCAGATGACACGATAATTTATTTGGAAGACCCCCAAAACTCCACAAACAAGCTACTAGAATTAATACACAAATTCAGTAGCATAGCAGGGTACAAAGTCAACGTAAAAGTCAGTGGCATTCCTTTTTACATATAATAAGCACACTGATAGAGAAATTAGAGAAACAATACTTTTTAGGACAGCACCGAAGAAAATGAAATCGTTAGGAATTAACATAACTAAAGAAGTAAAAGACTTTTTCATTGAAAACTACAGTACTCTGAAAAAAGAGATCCTAGAGGATTTCAAAAAATGGAAAAATATTCCTTGATCCTAGGTAGGAAGAAACAACATTGTGAAGATGGCCATACTCCCTAAACTGTTATACAGATTTAATGCAATTCCTATTGAAATATCTTCAACATATCTCACAGGTCTGGAGAAGTCATTCCTAAAATCTACTTGGAACCAGAAAAGACCCAGAATTGCAAAGACAATCCTGGGCAACAAAAGTAAGGCAGGAGGCATTACAATTCCTCACCTAAAATTATACTACAGAGCTCCTGTGATAACATCAGCATGGCACTGGAAAAAAAAAATGACCTGTGGATCAATGGAATATATCAGAAGATGCAGAAGTAAATCCAAACACACTCAGCCACCTTATTTTTGACAAAGGTGCCAAACATGCTTACTGGAGAAAGATAGCCTCCTTAAAGAATGGTGCTGGATAAACTGGCTCTCCACATGTCAAAAACTAAAATTTGATGCAGGTCTATCACCATGCACTAAACTAAAATCAAAATGGATTAAAGATCTAAATATTAAAAGAGAAGCCCTAAGTCTCCTAGAGGAGAAAGTCGGAGGAAATCTTGAAAACATTAGGATAGGCAAAGAGTTCATGGACAAGAAACAAAATGCACGTGTAACACTTGAAAGAATAAATAAATGGGACTTCCTCCGGCTGAGAAGTTTTTTCATGCCAAATGAAATTAGTAACAGAGTGAAAAGACAACCCACAAATTTCAAAAATATTTTAAGTAATAAGTATTAAGACAAAGGTCTTCTATTTAAAATTTATAAAGAACTAAAAACCACTAGGGTCCCCAAATTTAAAGATCCAATCCAAAAATGTGCATCTGAGATGAACACACACTTCTTAGAGGAAGAAACTCAACAAGCCTATAAATACATGAAGAAATGCTCCGCACTGCTGGCCATTCGTGAAATGCAAGTCAAAACAACACTTAAATACCATCTCACCCCAGAAAGAATGGCTATCATAAAAAAAAAAAAGAAAAAAAAAACCAACAACAAATGTTGGAGAGGCTGTGGGGAAAAAGGAACACTTCTCCACCGCTGGTGGGAATGGAGACCAGTGCAACCACTATGGAAAGCAGTGTGGAGACTCCTTAAAAAAGCTAGAACTGGAAATTCCATTCAGTCCAGCTATCCCCCTACTAGGAAATTTTCCATAAAAACTGAAAGCATCATATCATAGATATGTATGTGCATTTATGTTCATAGCAGCACAATTTGTGATAGCCAAATCCTGGAAACAACCAAAATGCCCATCATCTGAAGAATGGTTGAGAAAGATATGGTATTTTCATAAAATGGAATATTACTCAGCGATAAGGAATGATAAACTTGAAGACTTCATATATAAATGAATGTGACTTGAAGGTATACTCATGAGTGAAATAAAGCAGATCTACATACGCAAATATCGTATAATGTTCCTAGTGCAAGGACTCAAAACAAGAAATAAATAAGAAAATAAATTAATTAGTTAATTAATTTTGGACATTACCAGGAATCAGTCTCAGGACCTTGCATTTTCTGCATCCTCAACTCCTATAATTTTTTTAGAAGAGTGGCTTAAATACAAAATTCATTTGTAAGAGAAAAGAAAATGAATGATTATTGAAAGTGTTAATGTTTAATTGTTTGATCAGTGTTATATAACTATGTCTGTTGACCTAAACTGATTTGATGATGAAAATATGTAATACAAACATTGTTAAATTTTTCTTGTTTTGAAATTCTGTACAATATGTACTCTTATTTGTTACTTTTTTTTCTATCTTTGCTTCTACTATTTTTACTCCTTAAAATAAAATTAAATCTATAAAAAATATGCACCAACTCTTTAAGGTTATGATTATATATATATACATATATATGTACATACATATATATATATATATTATGATACAGAAAATTATATAATGTTCTAATTCTTGATGGAGCAACTGAATTATAGAAATGATATCAAATGATATATGCACTCTAAATTTTAAACTGCATTTTCAACTTTTCCCTGTATTTGTAAAATCCCTATCATGAAGTTCTAAAAAGTAGATGAAAGCTTAATTTGAAACAAATCAGATTTTCTAGCCTTACTATGTTAATCAGTTTGTTTTCCATCTTTGTGACCAAATACCTGAAATACACAATGTACAGTTGGAGACTCAACTTGCTTCACTGTGTTGGCAGACTCAGTCCAAAGCACCCTAGCTCCAAGGCAGGAACATGATAACAGAAGAGAGTAGTGGAGGAAAGTTGCTCACCTCATGACACCTGAGAATTGAAGAAGGGAAACAGGATGGGCCCCTGCCAACAGTTAAGTCGATGGCACAGAATAACTTTCACAATTACACATGAAATACAGTACATGTCAAATTATTGGTAAAATAACAGAAAAACAGTTCTAGTGTTAATTTCTTATTCATACCTTAAAATTATACTATATGTTGTTCTTAAATTCAGACTCTTCTATTTCCATATTTTTAACTCAGTACTTCCATATTCTCTAAGTAATTTTTATTCCCTTTACAAATCATTCACTTCTTCCCCCAAATTTACAACACTATACTTATCAGTAAATGTTCATATATTTTTGAATTTTATTTCTTGATATATTTGCAGGTTAGCTCGGATATTTCTGCTTAAAGTTTTATGTTTTATTGGAGGCATAAACTTATAGGTTTAAAATCTAGTTTTCTTTTTATGAAATTGTGACGTTATTTAAAATACTGTAACTCACTGTACTGTTTGCAGTCAGTGCTAATTTGGTTAAAGATCCTTAGGCTTATGAAGAATTACCTGTTTTCTCTTTTATGATCTTTGCTGCTTTTACAGAATCCCGCTAATTTTTGTTTTTGTTTTTGTTTTAGAAAGCTGCAAGGAAAAAAAAAATATGACCATGTGCAAGTATGCATCCACATGTCTCTGGAGTCAACTATTTATCTCTTAAATAATTAAAATATTTTCTTCAAAAGCAAATACTTAACAAGCATGTGAAGTTTTATGTGAAAGAATAAAGACCACTGCTTTTAGTCATGAAATCAGTCATACTCATCTGTTACTATTTAGAGGACACCACTCAGGTTTGCCTTCCTCATTAATCAAAATTATAAAGGGAAATCCAGGAAAATTAGCTTTGCTGTGAAGATTTTTTTTTTTTTTTCCTTAGAATTGTAGCCATAAGTGGTCCTCAGGTTTCTGGATCTCGAACTGCATTTCCTTTTACCACCCGATGTGTCCAGGGGTCAAATTCCCATTGATTCTTTCAACCCGCATAGCAGATCTGTGTCCTTTTACACTGTCCCGAAATTTTCTGCGTTTGTTTTCTTTGTGCGAAAAGTCGCACCCTTCCTTCTCCATCCCTCATGCACCACCAGCTTCTCCCTCTTCCAGAGGCTTCCAGGCTGAGCCATCACTTATCTTTCTGTGCTTTATAGGATTTTACTTTTATACTTTGCTAGAATATAGTGCTTAAGTATATAATTGCTACATTGAAAGTCAACTTTGTGCAGACCGTTTTTCTTCTCCGAGGAGAGTAAGCTATATAGGACCACTCACATACCTAGTATGAAGTAAAAACACATAAATCTGCTTTCCCCTCTGTAAGCAAGTCATATAAAATAAGAATCTTTTAAGCCTAAGGGAAGAGTTAAGACTTCAATTCTTGCCCAGTACGTACAGTAGGGGGACAGTAAAATTTGAATCAGGCAGGATATGCTGTTCCTACAGCAAATGCTCTGGAGAAAAAAAGGATCTTTTCATTAAGGCAGAGAACCACAGGCACTTCTAATAGCAATACTCAGAGAAAACAAACAAAACGTTGTCCAAGGAACGTAGATCATGGAAGAGGCCACTAGTTTTGGATTGCTCTTCAAAGAGGTAAGGAAATCTCCTTCATCTCTCAGACAGGCGGGGAAAGACCAAGTCACCTGTTCCCTTCAAGGGTGGGCAGAGGGTTAGGAAGAAATTTAAATGTTGAGACTTCCCAAATAAAAATACCAGCTCTTTTAAAAATCCCAAATAATGCCAAACTTGTTTATATTTTCCACCAGCAGCAAAGACTCTACATCTACACTACAGTGTTACAAATGAATTTCCTAAGTGATTCACATGCCATCTCCCTTTGTTGCCAGTCCAGTGATTCAAACTGAAAATAAATTATTTAAGTAATAATTTTTTTATGCTAATGAGAATTACACAGAGAAGGTAATAGGAAGGACTTCAGGCAGAAATCCTTTTTGTATTGTAGTTTTAAAATTTTTTTTTTGTTGTTGTTGTTGCTGTACTTTTTCTCCTCTAAACTGCGAGCTCCTTGCAGTCACTGGGATGAAATGAAAAACATATGAACTTTGGTATGAGCTGACCATGTACGTAGCTGCTAGCTCTGTGACCTTGGGCGAGTTATTCAACTTTTAGAGCTTTGGTTTTGTTTAATCTGTGAAAGCTTCTGGAAATTATTTTTCACTAGTCTGTCCAATATGAGACACGTGGCATATATTTATGCAGTGAATTGATGGCACAGTTAACATATTAGTGACTTTTTGTATGAAAAAGATTTATGCTATTTATTGGTATCTATGTGATGGCCATCATAAAGGCAGTACAAATAAATACAGTCTTTTTGATACACACAAGTAACAGTGGAGATGAAGGTCCAGAAACCATTTCAGGAGTGTTAATTGCAATAGCTATGATGAAGGCTATTCTATAAACATCTGGTCACATGCATGCTAAATTGTCTCACAGGAGGCTTCAGTGGGCTTAGGAATTTAATCACAAATCACTTCATGATATTTCTTTCTTTCTTTTTTTTTTTTCATTATTTGCATTGCAGCATTGTTCATTATTTCTCTCTCGGCTCAGCACCCAAATTAAGAACCAATTTTTCAGCCAACTAACCCCATGCACACTAAATAAGATTTTTACTAGAAGTAGCAGGACTCTTGAGGGCAAGCAGGGTCTAACACCAGGCCATTGATACACTGTGCTTTCTCCCCAAACTTTATGGTTTGTGAAATACCAGGATTAAAATGATGCAGCAATGTTACCGAAGGAACTAAAGTGGAACTGAGAAGCAAAAACAGAGAACTTATTGCATTTAGAAGTAAATTTTGTCTCATTTGAAATTAATGTCACTCATGACTCAATGCTTTCTGAGTTAATGAATCGCAGGACACAGAAATAAGGATACATGGACTAACTGAATGCTTTATAGTTAAGGGGTGTCCCTAGGGTAGTTAATTTTAAAAGAAGAAGAAGAAGAAGAAGTAACTTTAAGCTTCAAAGATATGTTTGCTGACAGAAGCTTGTGGAAAAAGACGGACTTAAAAGGAGTTGCTTGTTTGGAGCAAGGCGAAGCAGCTATGAAGACAAATATTGTCAGACTGGAAGGCCTGTGGTTAAGTTTAAATGAAGAAACACATCAATTTTGCAATCATAAGAGAGTAGAATAAGCAGTTTTGTTTGAGAAGTAGGAAAAGGCATTATTTGTGGAAGGTTAAAAAATAGGATAAGCACTTTAATGAAGTCTGCGCTACAAAATAGGGGTTTGAATTTTACATCCTAAAATACAAAACAGCTGCCCGTTCCATGCTGCTTCTTCAGCAAAGGTGATGAAATATTTTTCATACACAAGGACTTGCTGTTTCCCTCAAGTTTCATCAAATTAGATAGCTACAAAGAATTATCAATAATTCCTGTAGATTTCCATATTCTGATTAATGGCTCCTTTATTTTGACTCGCTTTGATATGTTAGTGGTGTAAATTTTCTTATTGATAGTTTATGGCCTGTGCTCTTTCAGGATGGAGAAAGCACGTGTGTACACACTGGCACACTCCAAGTGACTGAGAAACTATCTGCATATTTTCCCAAAATCCCTAATTTAAAACCTGCCTTTCCTTTCAAATTTTAGCCTTATTTTGATGTATGCAAAGCTGCAAAGGCAATTAGCTGAAACCAATTTGATTTCTAAATGCTCTTATCCAACATTATATAAGAGCTGCTGCATTATTAAGCATAAAACTTCATCATTCCTTCACATAGGGTGATAAATGATATACTACTGAAGGGAAGTGTCATTTTTTAACAATGCAAGATGGGATGAAATTTGTACTTTTATTCCTAAAAATAAAATGATTAGATTGTAGTAATTGTCTCATAAATTTTAAATCACATCTTCAGTAGCACCCAAATCCTTCTGGGGAACAATTAAGAAGCTGGAACTCCTCAAATTTTTTTTTCTATTGTGTCATCTTGCATAGCAAGAACACTGTAAAGCACTGAATATAGTATCACATATTGGAAGAGTGCTGAAATAGAAATTATGAGACTCGCATTCTATTACTTCCAAGATTATACCAGCAGCTAAAATACCTGTGACCAATTACTTAATAACTATGTACTTCTGTCAGCATAAAGTAAGGATGCTGAACTAAAGCACCCACTCTAGATTTATAATAAAACCACCCCTTGTTGCTCAGGGAAGATATGCAAGCATCAAATTTATGACTTTGGATCTCATTCAAATAAAACATATCACTAAGATTTTCTGGTACTGCTCCCTTCAGTAATTCTCCCCGTGTAACCTTGTCTTGGCTTCCTTACGTACTTGCTACAAGTCTTCATACTTGGCCTGAAGTTTTGCAGCATTCCCTTACCTGCATTTCTTCTGCTTCCCGTTCACCCCAGATAATTTTCACAGGAGCAGAGTGACCTTACAAAAATAAAATATCACCATAGCATCACCATATTTAACATAATTCAGCCATTCCATCTGAAATGTTCGCATGATTTTCAAGGCCCTTCATGTGATGGTTTCCTTTTGCTTCTCTTTCTGGAGACCACCTTTGTCCATGACTGGATCACCTGGACTTTCCCTTTTATGCTTTTTGGAAAACGCAGGGAGGCTGTATCTCGACATCTCATCTTTGACTCATTTCTACTGTCTTGCTCTCCTAGGTGAATTTTAGTCGATACTTTGCCTTTGGAGTTACATTACACATCATTTTAAGGAGCAAGGCCTTCTTTCCTGTCTCGTCGCTCCCTATATCCTTTTCGACATGGAATTGTGCACATTGTTCTACACATCTGTTACATTCTATTATGGAATATTTAGTTATGTGTATCTTACATAAATTTACTCCCGCTTTATGTTTGTTCTCAGCGTCTTGAAATTAGAGCTGCTATAGTTGCATTTGCATTTCCATTAAAACTGAGAA
The DNA here is from genome assembly GCA_004027025.1 of Myocastor coypus. NCBI lineage: Eukaryota > Metazoa > Chordata > Mammalia > Rodentia > Myocastoridae > Myocastor > Myocastor coypus. The sequence continues at coordinate 1,935 of PVJA010039740.1, read as the reverse complement.
ACTCATCTCCATAAAATACAAACTATTCTATAATTTATAGGAAGCCTGTAAAGATACCACAGCCATTCACTTTCCACTGGCTAAATTGTTTATATATGGCATATATTGTTTATACACACCTATACACACATGTATATTATATAAAATAATATGGTATATAATATATCCTACTATATAGTGCATTATATATCCCATTTTATATTATATAGTACATAATATATACATATTATATGCATAAATATTTACTCTACATAATATTTTACAAAACATATAGTATTGTACTATATATCACACAGCATATATAGTGTATGACATATACAGTATGCTATGCATATGTACTATACTATATTATCGACAGAAGAAATATTTTTGTAATTTTAATATAAATTGGAAGGGCTGTCCAGATAGCTGAGCAGACTAAAGCACCTGCTTGGGCAGAGTGCAGTGGCTGGAGTTTGATCCCCGTACCTTCTATGCCACTCCCTACCCCCACCCCCCAGGGTATGCTGATTTGGTGATTGAGACTGGGTGTGGTGGAGCATGCCTGCAATCCCAGTGCTTAGGAACCTGAAAAAAGGAGAATCACCATGAGCTTGATCTATGTAGTGAGACCCTGTAGACCCTGTACTAAAAATACATTATGTATGTATATACATATGTATATACATATGTATATATCTATCTATATCTATATCTATATCTACATCTATATCATCTATCTATTTGTCTGTAATAATTTAACTTGAAGAGTCAGTTTTTTAATTTCTCAGTTGTCTCAGTTTGTTTTCTACTGAGAATACAAAATAAATGAGGCATTTTTGAGCCAAAGGGTTTCTTTCCCACTCTACTTAGAAGCTGGACTCTCTGTGATCAATTAGCCCTCAGGGTACTTCTGCTGAGGCCGCCATCTCAGATGACGTCAAAATGGCCCAAGCCCTTATAGAAGAGGTCACATGGCAAGTCAAGAAGACACAGAGATTCAGGCCCAACCTGATCTTTTATACCAACTTACTCTTGCTAGAATTTTGTTTGCTTTGTTTGGGACATAGAGTATCACTCTGCAGTTCAGATTCATAGTGATCCTCCTGTCTCAGCCTACCCAGTGCTGGGATTACAGTTGTAATCCACCATACCCAGTTGCGGAAGCAGCATGTCATTCATAGGATTGTGGGACTGGCAAAGCATGATACCAGGAACCAAACTCAGGACCTTGTGCTTGGTATCTCCCCAGCCCTCCTGGTGGAATTAACTGGAGTGCATTGCAAACAAAATGTATGAGCGCCCCACAGGGACAGTGCCCTAGTGCTCTAAGGAGTGTGCAGAAGACTCCTCACCTTACAAGATTCACCTCCTCACATAGCCAGGTTTAGATCCAGTTTCCAGTACGTGAACCTCTGGGAGCTTCGCTGTAGCCTTACTTAGCCTAAACTATCGAAAATGTGGTCTTATAAAATTTGAAGTAAATTTAGAATTGGCCTAGCATAAGTTAATGAAAGGGCCAATTCTGTTTGTGAAATTTTTAAAAATCCTTATATTGGGTGTTAATGTAAGAAAACATGCATTATGTTACTGATTGCTGCAGTGTACCTAAAAATGCTGTATATCTGACAATTTTTTGGCAAAATTAATTTCTATGTTTGACTCAAAATTCTAGAGTCAAGCTATAATTTGAAGATAAAGAAAACAATTAATTGGAAATATCACATTAAAGAGTTTTAATTGATCACACGCTGATATAACAATATTTTGTATATTTTTCTGTAAACATTTATGAGGCATCAGCCCTCTGATTCACTATGTTAAGAACCTGGTAGGGGCTGGGGAGATAGCTCCGAGGCACAAGTGCCTGCTGGGCAAGTGCAAAGTCGTGAGTTCGAACCCTGGTCCCACAAAAAAAAAAAAAAAAAAAAAAAAAAAAAAAAAAGAAAAAAAAAA